>CAIGRB010142226.1:5591-30167 GCA_903798255.1 Fraxinus quadrangulata | reverse complement strand
AATAAAAAGGGGACCTCGTCAAATTTTCTGTTCGATCTCCCCCTGCTAACTTGGTCCACGTGGGCTAACTGTTTACACATCTGCTAGCGTGACACATCTGCCAATGTGACAATTATTGATGCCTTGAAATTTTGACGATGTGGTAACGATGGTAACAATTATATTATTAATACAATTTTATTTGATATACTATATTCAATTGAAGTTAAACTCCTCAATCTTTGCATAACATAGCAATTATTTTCTCAACTTTTTTTCGAATTCTTATCTTCAACTTTCCATTAATTAGTATGTATTGTCCTTGATGATAATTTATATAAAAATATTTTATTTTCATGCTTTGAAATAAGAGAAAAATATTTGTTCGCACTTTATTTATTTATTTTTCAAAAAATATAATAAAAAATAAGTTGTTTTACGTTTTTTCAACGAACTTTTGAACATAAAACTATTATCAGATACAAAAATGTATTAACTAATGAGAAGTTTGATGATTAGAATCACTTGAAAAATTGTTATGGACATAAATATTATAATAAGCAAAGATTAAAAACTTTAACTACAATTAAAATGTGATGCAAAAAATATAAAGTTGTTGTGTGCATATAATTACCATTTTAAATAAGCAAAAGAAAAAATAAATGCAAATACATGAAATAATATTTGTCCCTCACACTAACGAAATATTTGGATGAAAATTGTTAATATGAGCCAAATGTTCTAGTTAATGAAAGATCGATAAATTAAAATACGACTAAAAAAACACTATAAATAAGGTAATAAACAATGTTATTTATAATGAGGAAAAAAAAAAAATTTAACGATAACCAACCGACCAATCAATTGAAACCCCTAGTGATAAGGGTTTTTTTATTTTTTCCCCTAATTTTCCTTTGAGCGTAGTCCAACACATTTCTACCCTTTCCAGAAAATAAAAATGAAAATAAAAGCATGTGAGCAAACTGGAAATGCTACAAGCCGTAAAGAGAGTTTGTCGAGGGAAATTCTGGTGAACCCCTCAAAATTCTTCTTTTCTATTTTCTTCAATCATTGTTAATAATTAAATTTCCTGTAAAATAGACACGACTGTAGCCTGCATTACCATCTTCTTGCATTGTCTGTTCTTCGATTCAGGTAAACAGCGAGACGCTAGACTGCGTTCTTTTTGTGATTCATTTTAATGCTTTATTTGCTACTTTACACGCATAGCTGTTTGTTTATTACTACCAGTAATTTTATTTTTAACTAGTACAGTATTTATTTCCCTTTGCAGTGTTTTGAGGAGGTTTAAGGTGTTTTTCTGTTTTGGGTTTCTGATGCATTCTAAATTTTTGAGATTTTCTGTGCTTCCTTTATTTTATGCGTGTTGGTGGTTCCCTAAATTTCTTTTATGAGCTTTTACCTTTGAATTTGACTACTTTTTATTGTTTTGTAATTGGCTATATTTGTTTATTTACGGTGGTATGTATGTACTTTCTTCGATGGGTTATTCTGATTGTATCTGGTTCTTTTGGTTTATAATTTATCAGTTACAAGTAAGGTGAACAGAAATCTAGGCTGCAATCTCGAAGACAGTCAACTGGGTTTGTGCATATAATTAGGGGGAATAAGCGGGTTAAACCGACTTGGATTTCAGTTTTTCCTGTAATGGCTTCGTGTACATCACCTTATTTTATACCTGGGGATAGTCGAAAGCTGATGGATGTAATGTCTGTCCTTGGAGGAAGGGGTTGCCCCTTAAAAATGGTTTACGAGAAGAATGGGCTTTTAAGTATTGGTCAAAAGAGTGGTTCCTGCTTCCCTCGGGTCATATGCTCAGCCAATTCTCACAGTGTCAATCAATTTCATGGTAAGGATCCGTTTCTGAATCTACACCCCGAAATCTCAATGCTTAGAGGTGAGACGAGCACTACAATGACCAATCCAAAACAGGATATATCAAGTGAAAATGTGACGAAGAACCTGATTGATTCCCCAAGTTTGAACAATTACAACGAGGCTAAGATCAAGGTTATTGGTGTTGGAGGAGGTGGATCTAATGCAGTTAACCGTATGATAGAGAGTGCAATGAAGGGTGTTGAGTTCTGGATTGTTAACACAGATGTCCAAGCCATGAGAATGTCACCTGTTCTTCCTGAAAATCGCTTGCAAATAGGCCAAGAGCTGACCAGAGGACTTGGTGCTGGTGGTAAACCAGATATTGGCATGAATGCTGCAAAAGAAAGCAAAGAAGCTATAGAGAAAGCTGTTTCTGGATCAGACATGGTCTTTGTGACGGTAAGTTTCAGCATTTCTTGCAGTGAAATGGTATGCTGTTCAAGTCCAGGACTTCTGTGTTCATTCTGTTTCTGGATCAGATAGTTATCTTAATTTGCACTGCATGTTTATCATGAGCTTTGAGATCCTTCCTTCGATTGTTGACAGTAACTTCTTTTGGTTCTAATAATGCTGAGATCTAATAGCATTTCCTCCAAAACGTCAGTAACTGATTGAACTGGACCATTATAGTTTGCATTTTTCAGTAGAGATGTCAGATGCTTAGCTAGTAAATATGTTTCTCAAAGTCAGTGCTGAACGTGTAGAATGTGAAGTCATATACGTCATATTCGTATTTTTTCTATTTTTATACAGGATAGTGAACTTAGAACCTAAATCTTGGGTCACTCTTAATGACATTGTTTAATGGAATTGCAGGTTTGCTAAAGAAACTCATAATTTATGGTCAACTAACTACCTATTTGGTTCATACATAAAAATGTTCATGCTTGTCGCTTATCAAATATCTGACCGTAGCTGAAACATGATCCGGAGTCTCGTGAATTGACACGATTATGTTCGTTTCTTGTAGTTGTAAACTTGACATTTGTTATAGTACTTAGTTTAAGGTAGATCTCATACATGCAAACTGCTGTCTTAGAAAACGCTTATTTAATGTATGTTCGAGTTTGTCATATTTAATTTATTTATGTGGCCTAGTTTTGCAACTTAGGGCCTGTGTTACAAGTTTTCGATAAAATTTTTAGCAGATTTAATAAAAAATGATGAAATGTGTGATTGAGAAATTGTGGATCCTATAAAATACGTTGTTAAAATGAAGTTTGACCAGTTGATAAAACTTTAGTTAACCTTGAAGGGTTGCTCAATTGGTCAAATCTTGGGTTCGTTCCCCAATGGTCACCAGTTCGAGTCCCCTCAGGGCCATTGAGGTGAGTACCCGATCGTAAATTTTAGAGCCTCGTGAGATTAGTCGAGGTGCGCGCAAGCTGGCCCGGACATCCACGATTATCAATAAAATAAAATAAAACTTTAGTTAGTTTTATTAAATAAGGTGTTAATATGTGTTTGTATATTAATCCTTTTGCAGGTTGTCTCAAGAAGGTCGATTATACTGTTTTTGTCTAGGTATTTGTTTTTCGAGAATTGATAAACATAATGTATGAGTTCCATATATGATCTCATAATAATTTAACATAAATATCAACTTTTGGAGTGCATTTGTCATTTTTAGATGAACCTTCTATTATTTTAGGAAAAGCTAACCAACACACTTATGTTTTGGCTTGCTGCTCTGGATTATCTGACTCGATTCTTCTCTGAAGGCTAAGTCTATTACCCTTCCACCGACTTAACGGATGGAAAGAAGCGCCCAATATAGATGGTTTCTTAGGCACGACCAGTTATAGCTAAAGTTTCATTAAAAAGCGTATCCACGTGGTAGAATGGCAATTTGGGGTTTCTCAATGGGTGTGCCGGGTGTAGGTTTCATGTAGTTCTATTGCAGTTTGAACTTTTGAGTCTTTATTGAAACTGCCAGGTTGGGTCTTAGTTATTGCAGACGGTAGACAATGATTACGGAATAGAATGGTTTGGAAAAGAATAACTTTCTCTCAAGCACGTGAAAACCAAAATAATCATGTTGAAAGTTGAAAAGAAAGTAAAACTTAATTTTATTTGATGTGCAGGCTGGAATGGGAGGGGGAACAGGAACTGGTGGAGCTCCTATAATTGCAGGGATTACGAAGTCAATGGGCATCTTAACTGTTGGCATAGTTACAACTCCATTTTCTTTTGAGGGAAGAAGAAGAACCGTTCAAGCCCAAGAAGGAATTGCTGCTCTAAGAGAGAATGTTGACACACTAATTGTCATTCCAAATGATAAATTACTTACTGCAGTTTCCCCATCTACCCCGGTGACAGAGGCATTTAATCTTGCTGATGATATTCTTCGTCAAGGAGTTCGTGGTATTTCTGACATTATTACGGTATGGATGCTCACATAGATGCCTGATAAAGTAAACATTTATTGGTGGCTAATTTTCTGGATACCATTTCATATGTTAATTATGCTTGATCGGGGTCTGTGTTATCCTTTTTAATTTCTTTATTTTTTAAAGCAAAGTTTTGGTTTTATTTCAAGAAATGATTGTCTATTTGTTATCACCGCGCTGCTTGTTGTATCCTAATGCTTCATTAATGTGGTTTTTCTTTAATTGATGAAATGCTCTAGAAAGGTAGCTAACTGACTAATCATGTTAATACATTCTGTATCTGTATCATTTCTGTGTATAATTAGCAATGGGATTCATTACTTTGATAATGAACTAATCTCTGTGCAAAATGTGGAGGAGATACACATGATTTAATGTAACTGAATTTAATTTACGATGAGTAGTCATGATAACAAGGTCTTGAGAGTACTAGTAGCATCAACGATTTACCCTTGTCTTTATCCTTTTCTTTGAGTAATTGTTGAACTTATGAGATATATCCAAATGAGGGCCTCAGTGTATGTTATTCACCAAATATGAGGTATTAGTTGACGTGACAACAAGCATCTTCAGACTACATTTACCGTATAAGCAAATTTTCATTTCAGACATTGTTTGCCTATCCTTGTAAGAAAGGAGAAACTTGTGTATTTCAAAGTTTGACAGTAGATTGTAAAAAAATAATAATAATTCTAAAATATTGGATATTAAATTAATTGAAAATGCTTAAGTTTTATACCACCAACCCCAAATAATTGGGAATAATGTTTAGCTGCTTGTTGCTTCTTGTTGTTTATTGCTGTTGTTATTCTTCTTAGTACATCAAAACTTTAATCTGTATAATGAGGTGGTTCATTTACCTGAATAATAATATGTTTGCGTTGCATAGTGTCTACTTATCTACGGCCATCTGAATTTGAGTGGACATGCTGGTGTCAAAATTGTTCTGTATAAGAATAGATCGGTTTCTATAATATAACCAAGTTATGGGATCATTCTTTTGTTTGCTAATAAATGTTGACAACTCTTATTATTTGCAGATTCCTGGTTTAGTGAATGTGGATTTTGCTGATGTGCGAGCTATTATGGCAAGTGCTGGATCTTCATTAATGGGGATAGGAACTGCTACAGGTATGGTTTAGATGCCTTTAATCTTTTCCTTAATTTGATAATAATAGTGTATAACAACTTCTCGAAGAACGAGACGGACAGATTTGGGGGCTGATACATATTGTGGCACCCAAGGCTATTGTCAAAGATGACTCCTCACTTGACTTAAATATTCCAACTTCTTAATCAATTACAAAGAAGAACTTGGAACAATTGGATGAACAAACAATGACGACCAACCCTTCTTACTTATGGTCCTTAGTTCCATTCTTTAAGACATTTTTTAGCCTATTTTCCATCTGCTTCCAATCAATGATGGAAGAGAGAACATCTTCTCTTTTTAGCTGCTCGTATTGGCTAATTTTATAGTGCCCATTTTGCCTCCTCTCTGCACACACTATTTAGCCTCTTTTCCATCTTGCTAGATATCTCCCCCGGCAGACGCACACACTCACCCTCTGTATCACGATCTCCTTTTATGATGGAGAAGAAGAAAGACAACTTTACAATCAGGAACACTATGGATTTTTTCAAGTGAGTAAAGGGATAGGAAGAAATCAGTTTCCAAGTAGTGCATTTGATTTTGACGTGTTCCCCTTCCATCTTTAGTATTACTTTTCTGCAATTGATAAAAGTAAATATAAATGCATATAGAAGGATAATGTTAAAGGAATCTGATTCATTTCATATCTTACACATTGTGACTCAAGTGCTTATACTTTTAAGTTTTAGATTGAGTGGTATTTTCATCCTGATATTCTGCAGGCAAGACCAGGGCTAGAGACGCGGCATTAAATGCCGTTCAATCTCCTTTATTAGATATTGGTATAGAGAGGGCTACTGGAATTGTGTGGAATATTACTGGCGGTACTGATTTAACATTGTTTGAGGTAGTTTCTCCTCTCTTTCTCTCTATAATACATAAAACTGGCAGCATTACAATTACCTCAGGGCTGGTAGATGGTGGACAGAAAGTTTCACTAGTTTACCATATCTTCATTGTGATGCCTGTTTTAACATGGAGTCAACATACACCCTCAACCTTCTATCTTATTTGTTGAAGCAGTTAAAAACATCTGTAGTTTGGCTTATATCTATTGTTCCAACTTTCCCCTTTAAATTGCCTGTATAGGTAGTAGATATTTGATGAATGGGATATATCCATGATTATATTTATGATTTCGTGTGCAATATGATGAAGGAAGATTTTATGTCATGTTCTGTACTAGTTATGAACTTACGATACATGTGTGTGTGTCTCTGTGTTGATTTAGTTTATTAATTTTTGTTTTAAATATATCACTCTTACCAATTTGGTAAATTTCATGATATAAAATTTGTCATATTCTTCTTTTCATAATTTTTCTTTCATGATAATGTGTGTTGATAGGTAAATGCTGCAGCAGAGGTCATATACGATCTTGTGGATCCAAGCGCCAACTTAATATTTGGTGCTGTGATAGATCCATCACTNACGATCTTGTGGATCCAAGCGCCAACTTAATATTTGGTGCTGTGATAGATCCATCACTGAGTGGGCAAGTGAGTACTATGTTTTATTCCTACTGTATATTATATGTGTGTAGTCATTATTGATCATAAGAATCTAGTAGCATGGGGTTCAGCAACATATGCCACAACGTGTGGCAATAGAGATGCTTGAAACTGTTTTCTCTCACACGGGCAGGGGCTAAAGGCTGCACTTGAAGTGTGTACCCTTGTGTGTGTGTGTTGGGGGGGGGGGGGGGGTGGTTATTTTCAAATTGCATTTTACCGAGGTCAGATATTTGAAACTCGGGGCTTAAAATTTTTATACATGGAAATGAGTTGAACACTTCAAACATAATTCAGGACTTGTAATCTTATTCATACTCACTTTTTGGCTTAATGTGTAGTAAATCTTATATTTTTTGGAGATAATTGATAATCTTAGCATACGCCTCAGCTTTCTTCTCTCTGATCTTCAGCTTTAAGACAACTTGAATACTCAAATTTGTTGAAATTTGATTTTCTATATTATAATCAGGTTAGTATAACTTTGATCGCCACTGGTTTCAAGCGCCAAGAGGAAAGCGATGAAAGGCCCTTCCAGGTATCTTTCTGTCATCCCCCAGCCCTAGCCTTGTATGCATGCAGAGTCAATGCATGTTATTACTTTTCGCTTAAATATTTACTTAAAACGCTCACTTTTTCGTGTTCAAACTCCAGGGAAATCATCTGGTACAAGGAGATTCGAACCTTGGTATCAATAGGCGAGCTGCATCCTTTTTAGAAGGTGGATCTGTGGAGATTCCAGAGTTCTTAAAGAAAAAAGGACGCTCTCGCTATCCAAGAGCTTGAATAAGTTTTTCGACAGTTTTATAATCTCTCTTTACTGTAGTCTTCCTTTGACTTGATCTCAAAGTTTTAGGTTGCTATGTCATGTGTCTATAGAATTTTGGCTTTTAATGAAATGCAATTTTAGCATCGGTAAATGGTCAAGGCAACCACTTTTCTTAATAAATCATAATCGAAGTGGATGTTGAATTAACTTTGAATTTGTATTCGTCTATTTGATAGTTTGTATAATGAATTGAGCTAAAATAGTTTAGACTTGTAAATCTTTAGAATATTGGGTGTCAATTCTTGCTAACCTCAAAGACGTGACATGACTTTTGATAAAAATAGGACTTGGAAAAGATGGACCCTTAATTTTTTCTAATATAAAGTTGAGAAGCCGCAAGGGCTCCTCCTTGCCTTGAATAATCAGCCCTGTTGCGAGCGCTACTCGAGAAGCAAGTTGGAAACTGGTGGCGAAGTCATTAAAGAAAGTGACTTTGGAGGTAGCATGTCATACCATTCCCTAGCATAATTTCGCAGCGTTAATGGGAATGCTCGACATGCAACGGCCTTGTGCATGCCATGAAGTCAGATCAGATCCTGGGAGACACGCAGGTGGTCAGTCGGGGTTAAGTTAAATTTGCATTTTGCAGGGGATGTGTTGCTTGATGTTGTTGAGCGGACAGAGGTAGCTACTGTTGGTGGAGGTGGATGTATTGGCAGCAGTGGTGCCTACTTCGGCAAAGTTGTGGGATTTCCCTGTAGTGCCGCAAACAAAGCAGCCACCTGCTGTTGAAGGGACAAAATGTTCATTTGGTGCATCATTTGCTGCTGCTGTCGCCATTGACTCCACCTGCAGTAGCATTCGATTGACTCACAATCGTACTCAGACATGCCTTTTCGCTCTTGGGTTGGGAACCTATACGGTTCCTACAGACAGTGCCACTGATGTTCAGGTAAATTTCGTGTGATAAATTTCTTTTATTCTCTCTCAGAAGAAGAATTGAATCTTTGCTTATTTATCTTGCTTTCTTGAGTGGGAATGATTGTGTGTTGGAGCTTTTCTCTACAGAGAAGTTGATATGAGTGAGTAATATGAGTGATTCATGGGGCTTTAAGCCTATTTATAGAGCTTAACAGGGCGATGCTGGATGCTTCGAGTCACGTCACACCAAATTCCCCTAGTCCCTCGATCGGGTTGCTTGAGGTTGTAGTCTGCATCCAAGTCGACGAAGTCCAACTCAGAAAATCGCATCATTATCAGACTTGAGAAAATTTGCTTTTATTTGTAGTAAGTTGCGAAGTAATAGTGCGAGAGAAGGCATCTCTCAAATCCAATGTTGTGGAAACCACTGGGCTTCAAATTGGGTTCAAAGACCAGCGTTTTAAAGTGGTTTTAAGTTGACACGCATACCTCCCAGACCCTGTTATGGATGAAATTTTATCGAAAATTTGTACACGCTGTTTCCTTTAAAACTCGTTTTTATGTGAATTGTGATGTAGAATATCCTTACGAATTTAATGCAAGTTCAGACGAGGTATACTAAAAAGGAAAATAAAAACATAAAAGCGAAATATACTAGTACATAACAAAGGTAGTGAAACAGAAATAATCTGGCTTTCTTCATATGTTGATTGTCACAGAGGCAATAAACAATTTCCTCAAACTCGCAGGGAGAAAAAGAATTTATTCAAAGTAAAAGAAACATCTACAATTTTATATCCAACTACAAAAATTAACCAGCAACAGGAAGGCAGGTAATCCCAATGCTGCAATCTTATTTCAATATACCATATATAAATATTATAAAGCATCCAGATTTCAGCCTGATGCATAAGTGAGGAAATAACCATGAGCCCTTTCCATCTACACTTCCACTAAAGCAACTGCTCTTGTAACGTATACAACAAATCAGCATAAAAAAATGAATTCTAATTCGTCAAAGTTATTCCGAAACACTAGGGCAGAGCAGGCATATGGCCTATGGTTCAATAATGGTATCACCAGACGACAAGCAGAATGCAAAATTACTACTACACCATAAAGGAGCTTTTACAGCTGCAGCCACCCACAGCACTTGGATTTGCAGACACCTGCACGTACAGAACTTCACTTACTGCTTCTAAATACAAGATGGTATAGGCAACTAAACAGGGGTTGGAATGTACAAAAATATTTCTCAACATTCAACAGCTCAAACTCAAAGCATGTCTGGCTAAGATTAATAATAATTAACTTTTGTTTCCAAACATCTATGGATGGATTACTTACTTTTTCTTACTAAAAAAAGTGTAATTTTGAAAGCTACTTTTTCTTACTAAAAAAAGTGTGTAATTTTGAAAGCAACTCTAACCTTCAAAAATAAGTATATTACTTGTTTCTATTTTTGTTATTAAAAAAAAAAAACTATTTATTTCATAACATAATTATTTAATGTAAATGTACAAGTAAACTTTTTAAGTACCAATTCACCTTGTCCGGGTTGGTTAAGGATTGTTGTTTCCAGAACCAAGGCTAAGGGTTCAAGGACTGTTACAGCCCTCCACCACCACCACCACCACCACCCAAAAAATGTAATTTTTTTAAGCTTAGCCAAGTGCTCTGTTTCTTGCGTAATATCAGCTGAGCCATTGGTTATCAGTGCAACCTTGTCAATTATCTAAGAACTGTGTAGATGCATCAGGTACATCATTGAAACAAATCAGATTTCTCGGTTTCCTTTAGATTAAAATCGTCATTTTCCTTATAGATAAAACATATGAAGAACGTTTCTACAGTTACTACCATCAATGGAGATGACTTGTGAGAGTGGCCCCATAGAACACCTAGAAAAGCACGTTGGCCAGTTTTATACCATCTACTTAACTCCCATAAACACTAATATCTCAACATGAAGACTAAAACTCGTAAATTTCTTCACATGCCATTTTCACCTAGCTGACTGAATATGTCAAGAAAAGGATAAGGTTGAACGAATAGCTCCAAATAAGTAGATTAAAATACAAATACTTCCAATGTTTTTTTGATAAACAAATACTTCCAATGTTTATCCATCAATTCTTAAGATTATTATATAATCAAACTCATCACAGCAACAATGCACATTATCCAGTCCCAAATCTATGCAGATGAGTTGACATTCAACTGAAAAATATTCTTTGAAATGTAGTTTAAGAAAAAAAGGGTTTGCTCTCACACCATCACCATATAACCTCACTTTCTTTGCCAGTAGACTAAAAGCACATTAGGTGGTACTGAAAAATCCCAAATCTTTACTAGTCACTAAATCGAATTCTTGTTGTCATGTGATGAAGATAGTAAACTTTTAGTGAGCGTACCTGGAAAGCAGAGCGTATCAACTCTTCTACATAATCAATAGTTGCGCCTTTCACGAAGTCGTATGAAATATTATCAACCACCAATTTAACTCCATCCCGCTCAAAAATCCTGTAAATGCCAGAGAGCAATAGATAATTTTTTTAGGATTCATCACCTAATATAAATAAAAATTTGCTTTAAATATATGAATCGGTTGCAGAGCAACAATAACTTCTAACATCCTGAGAGTAGAAATTGTATAGAACCTGTCATCGTCATTGGTCTTATGATCGAGTAAGAAGTTATACTGGAACCCAGAGCATCCACCAGCTTCTATGCTCAAGCGCAATAACTTTCCATTAACCTTACTGGCTTGCAACTCTTTCATTCTCTATAAAACATTAGTGAAGACATGAACTCCTATTGTATTATAACTAATATTAAAATATGTTTGGCATTACAAGTATGCAATTGTGGACTTCGCAAAGATAATCACCACAAAAAATTGCAAACCTTGCCGAATGTGGAGTGTGTGTTTGTAAGCAAGCATGAACGCAAAAGAGGGAAATTTAACACAACACCGAACTTGCTCCATCCCTTTTGTTCAGAAGCTAAGAAATATTTGTATCAAAGCATCTCCTAGAATCTGACTAAGTAGAACTAATTTCAGTTTCCTTTTCGACATCCATTTCACTTATAAATACTGATGCATATACACATTTTTTACTCTTGGTGCAGACAATCACTTCAGTCGTGCCTTTCCTTTCAATCAATTAACTCAACACTCAACCCACAGTGGCAGAGGTAGAAATCTAAGTCAGTGAGGGCATGATTTAACTAAAAATATAATTTTCGAAAACATTATTTCGATACATTATAATAGTCATTATGCGCCCGTTTGGCCCTCATGCCTCATTATTCCACATTATAATGAGAGGAATAGTAATTTTTTGGAAAATGTGTAGTTAAAAAAGAAGGAATTTTTTTTGAATTTACGTGTAATATTATTTTATTAGAAAATGTGCGGTTGATAAGAAGAGAGAGAAAAATGAATTATAATTTAATAGGGAATAATGGGGCCAAACGGGGGCTAAGAGTCAGCTTACAAATGTAGAATGCTAAGCCCTTGTTTGAGCCCCATTTTTCACAAAAAAAATGAAATTTATAATAGTGAATTTTTGGAGAATGTGATTAAGAAATAGAGAAAAGTTTTGAATTTATGTACAAATTATTTTATTGAGAAAATGTGGTTGAAAATGGGTTTGAGAAAAAAATGAGATTTTGAATAATTGAGCTCAAACAAGAGCTATATACTATCTAAAGCAATTTGAAAAACTCTAGCAACATCTAAAGCTATTTTGTGAAAGTTGCTTTCAACAACTGAGTCTACTCGGAGTCGAAAGAGTTGATGAGCTGTATTTAAAAGTTGGAGGCATCATTTTCCCAATTCTTTCATCTTTTGAGTATGTAGAATTCATTTAATTAACCTAAGCCAATTATAATTTCTACATCCAAATGATCTTTTGCAAATATTTTAATCCACTTGAACAAAACTCGACTTATGCTCCCATAAACCATCTGCAATACATAAGAAGGATTAAAAAAAGAAAAGCAATTTCACTCTCTGTTAGTGAACTGTCCTCACTAATCGCAGGTCAAAAAAAACTTCCACATATCACTACAAATTCCAGTTCTCATTAAAATAGTAAATAGGTGCCACGAGAAGCACAAACTGTAATGACTCAGGTCTCACACCCGAGCGTTACCTCATTCGTATAGTCCGGTTTAGGCGTCACCCTTTCATAGCTTTTTATCGCGTCTTCTGAGAGCTGAATCCATGAACATCCGTATGAGAGGAACTTAAGTTGATCCTAGTACCAATTGGCAACTTAATTCCTCTCATAGGAGTTGTCATTATTTTAATTCCTGTGGGATGCAATAGAAAGCCGTGAGGACACAAGGTCCAAGACAGGTAGTATACATGAGTTAACGTTTGGGCGTGAGACCTGAGTCGTCACAAGCCATTAACTTATATACACTGTCCGCTTTGAACCCCACGCTCATCTTTTTGTAACAAACCGGGTTGTGCCTAAGCATTAACTTATTTGACCTATCCAGTTCGAACCTCACGCCTTCATAGCTTTCTAATGCATACCCCAGTATTCGAACCATTGACATCTAACTTATGAGAGAATTAAGTTATACCAATTGGACAAATACAATGGCTTCCATAAGCACAAAATTGGCTTCTTTTATAAAATTTCCTATGCCCCAATCCCAAACCAAGCAATCTCAAGAAATGAAGAATAAAAAGAGGTCAACGAATCTAAATCATTGCGAGGTTCGGCGTACTTAGTCTACCTAGATTCCTGAGAACCCTTCTGCGCTAATTGATATTATCCAGATTACATTTACAGATTCAATATATGCAAGCCTTTACACAAAAAAATGGAAGAAACCGATGCAATAAGTCGCTGGAAACCTTGAGAATATAAACCTCATCCCACACTTCTTTCCAAATTCACACCCTGTTTGAGCTGCATTATTGTCAAAATTCATTTTCTCAACAATCATTTTCAACCACACTCCCATTAAATAATTTCACACGCAAATCCAAAAATTTTCCTTATTTTTCAACCACACGTTCTCCAACTTTTTACTATTCCAAAATGCTTTTCTTGGTAAAATGGAGCCCAAACAGGGGCTCAACCTGTGTGGACCACACGTTTCTAACCCTTATTACCAACCTAAATGACATATAGGATACTAAATCCTATAGAAACCGCATTTGGAAACCCGCTGAAGAAGCACAGATCAGCAAAAACAATAAGAATTTTCAACCCCAAAAATCCAGCCCTCCGCCACTGTCCACCCGTATAGATTTGTCCAACTTTATAATCCATGACACCGAATATCAACAATAATTAGAAAAATACGTTAAAAAAAATTCCACCAATCAAAACTAAAAAGCTAGGAAATACATCGACAAGAAATTAGGTGAAGATAGGGAGAGTACCCGAACGCAATTTTCGGTTAAATGAACGACATCGACAGACGGAGACTCCGATGAGGAGGAGGATGGTTGAGGTTCGCAGAGGGCGGAAGACGACGCCGACGCTGAGCTGAGAAGCCGGTAGTTCTGACGAAGCTGAGCTGAGAAGTATGGCGTGAGCCGACGAAATAACGATTGAGACGAAGTCGTCATGGCTTCTCCAAATCCTTCTTCAAAGCATGTAATCGTCTCTCTTTTTATTGAATCAAAAGAATTGAAATTAAAATTGCGATTGTTTAGAAGAAAATTTCAGTTTTGATTTTTCTTCAAACGAGTCGTTGAATGGAAAAGAGTGGAATGTTGTGTGCCATACACGCGATTCCACATTTTCCGCAAATATCTGAGGAAACACAAGGAATTGGCTCATTGGCTCATTGATTTTTCTTCTTCCTTTTTTTTTTTAACTTAATTCTTTTATTTTAGTTATTTTATACGTAAAATGTAAAATTACCTTTTTACCCTTTTAAAATTAGGACGTGTTCAGTAGAGATTAAAATCGGATTAAAATTGAAAAACTAGTCGTTATTGTTGACTTTTATTAAATGAGTAGGACTCAATAACGACTATATTTTCAATTTTAATTGGATTTTAAGCATGATCGAACACGCCATTAGTTAACATGTGGTCAAATTTTTTATTTTTGGTCAACTAATAGTTTTCATCCACTTCAACTCCAGCTGCGACATTTTGAAATGTTTGGTACCATGGATGGCATAAATGAAAGGTTTGGATAAAACCTGCTACTTAATAAAAGATTTGGTATCGCTGCTGCAATTTTCCCTTTCTGAATCTGGTTATGACAATTGATCCTTCTGCCTTTGCTTCCCCAAGGTCCCAGATCCTGACTTGTTCCTATGTTTCCCCAAGTTTTCAACATATTGACTGTCGGTTCATGACAACCCCCTGCTTAATGAACCTTGTCCCAAAGGTTCAAAAGTAGGAAACTTATTTTGAACCAGTTGATCTTCATCCCAAGTGGCTTTTTCTTCTGCTATATCTTGCCAATGTACTAACCACTGAGTACTGACTTTGTTACCCTTCTTAGTGACCCTAATCTGAAGTACCTTTGCTGTGTTTCGACAATTTCCATATTTACTAATTTCTGGTAATTGAGCAACTACTATGGCCTTGTCTCCAACCTTCTTTTCCTACAGACGGACATGGAAAGAAGGGTGAATTCTGGATGTGGGTAGAAGAGCCAGCTGATAGAAACCTCGCTAACTTTCTTAACAATCTGATAGGCCCATAGAATCTAAGACTCAGCTTCTAATTGATCCTCTTTGAGACTGATGGTTGTTGATAGGGGTGTAGCTTAAGGAATAACCAATCATCAACTTGAAAAACCCTCAGAGTTCACATACAATTTCATTTGAGTTCTTGCCTTAGCCGAATTATCTCTGAGTCTTGTGCCATCTCTTCTACTGCAGCTACATTTGTTTGCTGATAAGGGCCAATAGCCAACTGAGGTGGTACCATGCCATATAGAGCTTGGAAAAGAGACATTTTGATAACTAAATGAAATTTTGAAGCCCAACTCAGCCTTTGTGATCCATTTGGCCCACTTGGGTTTCATATGTGTTATACACCTAAGGTACATCTAAAGACACTAGTTCAACCTCTCAGTTCGGCCATCTGTCTGTGGATGGTAGGCTGAACTAAGGTGAAGTTGTGTTCCTAAAATTTTGAATAATTCCTGCCAGAAAGAGCTTGTGAATATTCTCTCTATCTGAAATGATACTATAAGGTAAACCATGCAGCTTATAAATATTGTCTAAGAACAACTGGGCTACTTTCTTTGCTGTAAAAGGTTGTGCCAAGGTCAGAAAATGGGCATACTTTGTGAATCTGTCAATAACTACCAAATTTGCCTTCAGATAAAGGCAGCCCTTCAACGAAATCTAGTGAGATATGACTCCAAGGTCCTTTAGACTCAGGTAAAGGTTGTAGTGAACTAGGATATGACACATGCTCGTCTTTGCATTTCTGGCATGTATCACATTGAAGTACCTCTGTCCTAATATCTTTAGTCATACCAAGCCAATAAAAATGTTGTTTGGCTCTCATTGTACTGGCTTATTTTTGAACCTGAGTACCCCATTCATATATATGAAATCTCAGACTGCATCACTATCCAACAATAATGCTTGTATCTTCTCCTGAGCTGTTTGATCACCCTCATTACTCCCATTGAGCCCTTACACCAAGATGGCACCACTACTGCAAGCCTTTAAATCCCCCTCAAATCCTTCCCTTCTGGAAAGTGCAGGCTACGAAATTGTCTACTCCTTTTTTATACTGTATAATCCAACCCCAATAATTTGGTAAGCCATTTCTTCTAAAAGGGTGTTGTGATCCTTTGTTCGAATAGATACTTCAATAACTGGTGGTCTATTTTGATAATAAAGTTACGGTCTTCTAATTAATATCTCCAGTCACTAATGCCAATAGCTCTTTTTCATATATAGACATACCAAGATTTTTTGGAGCAATGGCCTTGTTCGAGGTAGGCTATTGGCCTCTTTCTTGCATCAACACAGCACCCATCCCACCATGACATGCATCGGTTTCCTAGATGAAGGGTATTTCAAAGTTTGGTAGAGCTAAAAAGTGTAGTGCTCATGGCCTATTTGAGGTTTTGGAAAGCAGACACTGCAAATTCATTCCACTCAAAGTTGTCCCTTTTAAAAAGTTCAGTAAACCTTTGCCAATGCACCATATCCCCCTAAAAAACTTTCTATAGGAACAAGTTAACACCATAATTCCTGTAAGCTGATTCACATTTGAAGGTCTTGGCCATGATGTCATTGATTCCACTTTTTGGATCTGCAGAAATCCCAACAAGCGGTATGATGTGTCACAGGTACTCCACCCGCAACTGCCCAAATGAAACTTTACTGAGCTTAGCAAACATTTGATGATGCCTCAGTGTCCAATACGTGTCTCAGGTGTACACTGTGGCTTTCCATATTTTTACTATCCAGAACACTAAAACATATTTCCTCAGTTGTAGTTGAAATATTTCAGTATAATAAATTGAAAAGTTGCAGGTGCATTAGCAAAGGCCAAAATGCATCATTCTAAATTCATACAGGCCTTGATGTGTTTTAAGGGCAGTTTTGTCTACACTTCCAGATTTGATGGTAGCCATTCCTTGAGTCAATCTTAGAAAAGAATTTTGTTCTATAAAGCTCATCTATCAAACTCGTTAATAAGGGGCATAGGGAACTTATCTTTAATCGTGAGTTGGTTGAGTTGTCTGTAGTCCACACAAAACCTCCAAGTGCCATCTTTCTTGAAATAACAAGGTTCGGCCCAAACTACATCTAGAAGGAGGGTGAATACGTGATTCTGCAGAATTAAAACATAATAATTAATTAGCAACAAGTCACTATTAATTATATTTAAATGATTAATCAAACAGTTCAATTTGAAATACAGCAGTTATGAAAGCAATAAACAAACACAAGAAATGACCACGGTAAAACCCCAACTGGATAAAAATTTCGGGCACTCTACTAGTCGGAAATCCACTATAAACGAATTATGAACTTACAGCCCGCCAGACATGACTACCACTAGTACTTTCTGACCTCCTGACTGTAATTTTCACAGCTCTCCTGGATTGTGTGCTTTTGCACTAAATCCCAGCGACATTTTTCAAAGCCCTCCTAGATTGCACGCTCCTGTAGCAACTCCCGACTTTATGAATTCGTCTATCTCCTATGGATCAATGAAGAACTCCGAGTTCTCCAACAACTGAAACTTCAATCACTTTCCCTTGATCTTCAGCACTCTGACAGATATGTAGGAAGTAACAATTTGTTATTTGGATTAAATGGTTTTTATGTTTTCAATGTCAAGATCAAAACAATCAATGAAGGTTGAAAGCTATCGATGGAGAGAATATGGAGCAACCAATGTTTTATCAATGTTCAACCTTGTGAAAACCGTTCAAAGGTGTTTGGTGTTTATAGTTTAGGTTTTGGGGCTGAATGGGCCGGACAAAAAGCTTTAAAAACGCGAATTAGATTTTTCGGGAAACCCTGTCGCTCGAGCGAAAGTTGGGCTACAGGCTAGCGACAATGTTACTATTTCTGCTGCTCGAGCCAAGTCATGGCGACAGTCTAGTGAAATTGCGGCCCGATTTACAACTCAATTTCTACTATTTGCAACTTACTCCTTGACTTTTACAACATATTAAATTTAATCCCTTTTGTTCACAAATTTGCCACTTACATCGAAAACCTAACATTTCTTCACTAGCAGCACTGGACAGGCAAATGAGTTGTTACTTGACTTAATAATCCCGCTGTCAAGCATGTCTTTCACCATTTGTTCCATCTCTGTTTTCTGTTATATGGGCACCTATATGGCCTCATTTTTTAAGGGTTCAGCCCCTTCTTTAAGAGGAATGATGATCATGGACTCTATCAGGCAGTAAGCCCTTTAGTTCAGCAAAAACATCTTGGAATACAGCTAACACTGCTTGTAATTCTGCATACAGTTGTCCCATTATCCCATATTCTTGTTGACGTATCCATTTTCTCATATGCCTACCACCGATCATTTCTAAGTTGCCATGAGGTAGTCAATAAAACATCCTTGCCATCAATATAAAACCTGATGCAGCGTTCCTTAAAGCTGAAAAGGAAATGGTCAAATTGGCTTAACCAATCTACCCCTAAGACCAAGTCATTGTCCCCAAGCCTCAAGGTTCTCATTTTAAATTGGAATGCCCTACTGTTTTACTCTCTAATAACTGTCCATGTGGAAAAGGGGTCTGGAAAAGCTTGTGATGGTGGGATCACATGAGAGGTTTTTTGGGGTGGCGATGATGTGCATGAAATTCTTTTGAGGGTGGCAGGAGCTGCACTAATAAGGAGTTGGGCATGTCATGTTGGTGTACAATAGACTAAAGAGTATATTATTCTTATTTAGCTGTACAATTTTTCCTTTGCACGGTTGGTTAATTGGGCAACCTGTCCAGGGAACCCATCTCTTTCTTAGCTATTGCAACTCTCAAACCCAAAACCCAACTGTTACATTAAAAAAATTCTTAATATTTTTATCTTTAGTTTCACTGGTAGAATTCTCAGCATTAAATGCCAGAATTAAAGTTCCTCTCACGTTTCTGTTATGAATTTCTAAGTTGTTATGCATTCCCTGCTACATGTTTGATGAATGTTTACATATTTGATCTCAAGCTAAGTTCCCCTAGTGATAATAACCATCTGAACTACTAGTTATTTCCTCGTTCTAATTCCTAACTAATTACTGTGTGACCAATTTTGTTTTTGTGTGTCCATACTATATCATTAATTTTGCACTCACCAACGATGATCAGAAATTTCACAATGGGTGATTTATAAGTTAGAAGGAGGTTTTGGACATCAATGATATCAGAAAAAATTAATCTGCTTGGTTGGACATGGAGTTGTTACCATAGATTTCAAACTGTATGTTTGTAAAGTTAACATGTTCATTGTTGTAGCTACGGGATCATAGATAATGCAAGATCCATCTGTATGTCACCATGGTTTAACTGTGATCATCGCTTTTAACCCTGTTGACTTTCTAATTTTTTTGGACAATCTAGGTTCCGATTTTCTTTTTAATTTTTATTTTGCGATGTGGTCATGAATGGCCAGCCTTAAATAAGATCCGGTAACTGCTAAATTATGTATTTTACGTTGTAATTACTTGTAATTAAGGTTGTAACAAAAACATCATTTTGTTGTGGCTTGCCATTTACGTTCCTTTCATTGGTCCTCATAGCAATCTCATCCACTTTGCTAAGTAATCTGTTTTTTTTTTAACTATCAGAATCTGAGGTTTATGTGACAAAAGGATGCAGACTGCTAACTCTTCTGCAGAAGAAGAGATACTCCGGGTTAGAAAACTGGAAATCTCAGACAATAACAAGGGCTTCATTGAACTGCTTCAACAGCTTACTATTTGCGATTCTGTCTCTAATGAGAGATTCCAAGAACGATTTCAGGATCACTAAATATGGGGATGACCATCTTGTATGTGTAATAGAAGATGACAAATCAGGAAAGATTGTTGCCACTGGGAGTGTGTTTGTTGAAAAGAAATTTTAATTGTGGCAAAGTTGGTCATATAGAAGATGTAGTGGTAGATTCCAGTATTCGAGGCAAGCAATTAGGGAAGAAGATAATTGAGTTCCTATCTGATCATGCTCGATTAACTGGGTGTTACAAGGTGATTCTTGATTGCAGTATTGATAGCAGACCATTTTATGAGAAATGTGGTTTCAAGCAAAAGGAAGTTCAGATGGCGAAGTACTTCATTTGATGAATGTTCCAACTGTTTCTCGCATATCAAAGCTTCAATGAATACAGTTTGGATTATACTCTATCTCTGCTTGCAAGCGGTTTTTGAGTGTGCCAGCACCATTGCCTCAGCTGATTTGGGGTATACCTTGGTAGTAACATGCATTGCCTCTGTTAGTAATTGAACCTAAACAAGAGATCTTGAGCAGCAGTTTTCTTGTGACACAGTAATTTCCATTCCTATGTAGCATTGCCTGTACATCCTTTGGCTTCAAAGTGAAATCCTCTGGATTTTTATTCCTTTGCCTACAAATTCTGTCAGTAAGCATTGTTGAGGTTTTGCACTTGGATTCTAGCATGAAATGATATGTTTGCCTTACTTTTTTTCTTTGTTTTTGATGTTGGAAAGTTAGATTTCTCATTTGGTAACGAGTTTTGCAGTATAATCACAACCATCTTCTCTTTCCAATAAATGAAAAAATTGTTTCAAATCATTCTTGTAAAAAATAGCAAGACCCGTACATATAGTTTCAATTCAGGCTAATACAATTAGCTTGTCAAGAATTGTGTACAAACAATGGTCGCGTAAACTAGTCACCTGTCTTCTCTTAAATAACGGACCAACTTGACGATAAACAAATTGCATTACAACTTCTAATCTCCAATGCAGAATAAATCAAATTTTGGCATCAAAATATTAAAAATTTCAACTTTGAATCCATCAAGAATGAGGACTTGAATGAAGGATTCCCTAGCCTAAGCATTTTGCAATGATCCTTACAAATTATAGACCATAAATCAGCGACATTTATTATCCTGTATTTCAATCCAAAACGGACTTATATTACAGGAAGCATAGCCAACAACTCTACCAAGATCTTGTTGCTTGACTTTAATTTCCCTATTGCCCACCAAGAGACAAGTTCAACATGAGAAAAAAAAAATGTAATACTTGGAGCAACATCTGAAAAATCAACGAAAGACAACACTTTTTTTCTCTCTTTTCACATAATTCAGAATCGAGCAAATATAGGTTCAAAAACAAGAGAATTGAGTAAGAGTTTAATATAAATATCTTAATGACTTACAGCAGAATAACTGAATTCCTGAATGCATCCTGAGTACCAAATTCTAGATAAAATTATTCTTGCTGCTCCTTGGCTCTTAAGTTTGTAGTAGGATGTAAAAGCCTGGCCGTTTGAAGACATCATTAATAATCATGGAAGTAATCGATGATGAGCAAGATATACTGACATTTGACAAATCAATCCATTCAAAGCTTGAAGTAAAAACAATTTCATTCTGCAACTCATACAAGCATGAATATCTAGAGGCTAATACGTTCATCTAAATAATAAAGAATACGTCAAACAGATTCCAACCATAATGACACTGAAATTACCAGTACAGAATCAGCTTCTCCCGGCTTCCATTTCAATTTTTATTCATACAGTGATACTTGGCCAACTTTATTAGACTAGACGTTTACATGTGAGCTTGTTTGCCTACAGGCCTGTCTTGGGCTTACATAGTGTAACATACTCTTAAACAGTAATAGATTTCATTTAGGAAAAAGCTTCAAACCAGTTTGCATTCTTAATTAAATGGTGATAGAAATGTAGTTCATACTTCTTTGGCTTGCGTTTAAAAATTTTCACATCTTGTCATTTTTGATATCTTCAACTACCTTCAGTGCAATTTAGTCCAATATGCTTATAAGGCCCTTCTTGTAGCAGGGTGTTTGGAATTGCTTATAAGCACTGTGGGTTTCTAAGCATTTTATATCAATCATTCGTGTACTTGTAACAATTTTCAAGTGTTTTGCTTGGCTTATAAGCACTTTAAGTGCCTATAGGTTCCTTGAGCGAATAGTTTATAAGCCTTCTAGTGCTTTTATAAACATTTTCAAGTGTTTTGCATTGCTTATAAGCACTTTACGTGCTTCTGATGCCTCAGAAACAAGTTAGGGTAACTTATTTTTGTGACGGGATCATGATAAGCACTTTTAATTTGTTGAAGAAGCTCTAGGATCTCATAGATTCTTACAAGGGCTTATAAGAACAAAGTTCTTACAACTTACAAGCACCTTTCCTCCTAAAAAATTACAAACAGGGTCGTTCAGTCAAGACCTCCAGCAACATATTGACATTGAACCCAACAGTAGAAATGTAAAAACAAATTACATGATGAAGAGGATGCAATTTCATACCACAGGTCGTCGTTACAAAAAACTAATATTTGCTGACCTCCATCAAATAAACTTTTTCTACTGAACATATGCTAAGAACTGCCAATCAGCTGCCTCCTGCTAAGATGTGGTAGAACAAAAGCTACATAAATCTTTAAATTTCAGACAATTAAATCAGAATTATGAAATATAATGTTAAACATACAAATTACATTACCATCTTGCAACTCTTCAAGGTAAATATAAATCAGCTTCTTCCAAGGCAATTGCATTCGTTTCCATTAAGTCAACTCTGAGGCCCCAATGTAAATTCATCATGTTTCCACATTAACATTTTCTAATTAATCAAGATGGCTTTTTTGCTTTACCAAGTCCATCCATCAATCTATTGTAGGTAGTAATATCAGAAATAAACCCTCTATCCAGCATCTCGTCCAACATAACTTCCCCCTCCTTCCTTCTGTTTTCCTTCGTATAACCTGAAATCAAAATCCTGTAAGTCATACCATCAGGATTCAAGCCTTTGCTGGAAGCCAACAATCTCAACTTATTTGCTTCCACAACTCTTCCAGAATCACACATATCACTTAGCAGACAATTAAAAGTCACGCTATCTGGAACAATGCAATCTTTAAGCATCTTTTCCATTAGTTTAAATGCCATATCAATCCTTCCTACGCCTCGTAAACCATCAATCAAAGTTGTACAAGCAATCAAGCTCGGCATATTAGCTTTCTTCCAAAACTCGTCAACCACCTCAAATGCCTTCTCCACATTCCCACCCTGACAGAGACTTTCAATCAGCCCAAAATAATCAAACCCTTTAGGCAAAACCACTTTTCTAGAAAGATCAAGAATCAAATCACACGCATCAGTTTCTTTTCCCCTTTGACAAAGCCCATCAACCAAAATCTCACAGGTCACGCCCGAGAACTCACACCCCAGCTCAGTCATCTCGTGCACCATCCCAACCGCCTCCTCAACCTTCCCCTCCCGAAAGAACCCTTTAATTAAAGTATTAAAACTAACCACATTCGGAACACATCCTTTATTTTTCATCTCCTTGAACACTTGCAATGCCAACTCAAACTTCCTACTCCTACAATACCCATTAATCAAAGTATTAAAAGTAATGACATCAGGCTTCACCCGGTCCCTAATCATCCTATCATAAAACTCAACCGCGTTATCCAATTTTCCAAACTTTACAAACCCGTGAATCATAATATTATACAAAGCAACATTAGGCTTGCCATCTATTAACCTTTTCATAGTACCAAAAGCAAAGAGTGCATCATCAAATTTACCAATCCTACAAAATGAACTAACAGAAACCCGGAAAATTGGCTCAGTGCTAGGACAGGAGAAGATACCGTCGGAACACGGGCAAGGATTGGCAGCGATGAACTGGAGGAGCGATGCAAGGCAGTCGAGGCGGTTAGAGGAAATTAAAGAGCGGGCCATGTACTCGAAAGTGGAGTGGTCGTGACGGAAGGAGTCGAAGGTAGCGACAAAGCGGAAGAGATGGAAATCTAGGTGGCTGAGAATCGGGTTATGGCGCACACGGGATTTAAATAAGTGAAGAAGTTCTTGTGGAGTGATGGTGGTGGGATTCTTTTTGAGGTGGGTTTTGAGTAGGGTGGTGAGGTGAATCAATTGGGCTTGAGTGGTGGCGGATGGGACGCTGGAAAGTGACGGCGAAGGCTCCACGAGTAGCAGAGGAAGCGGCGGAGGTTTCGGGTGGCGGTTTGAGGATTTTAAGAATCCATTGACGGCGGTTTTTCTAGACATCGGCAACTGGGTACTTCACCGTCTTATACTCTCCGATCGTCTTACAGCAGTTTGTTTGAGCTTGAACAATAAAATGGATGTTTTGATGTTACATATCAAAATACCTTTTTATATGGGTTAAATATATTAATAGTCACCCATCTGCATATCATATCACTCAGTTTGATCGATTCAATTTTATATTTAGTGTTATCATAGTCAATTAATTTTATTTTATTTCATCATGCATCAAATTT
>CAIGRB010142222.1:0-15087 GCA_903798255.1 Fraxinus quadrangulata | reverse complement strand
AAAATTAGAAAAATATTAATTTTTTTTTTTTTTTTTTTTTGAAAAATGCAAAATAAAGAGCAAAAACTGAGAGGCGTTGAAATGTATAGATTTTACAACGTAACTTTAGCCCTGGTTTGATTTTCATTTTTTTCAAAATATATTTTTCTCTATTTTATTTTCAATCATACGTTTTTTAATAAAATAATATTACACGTAAATCAAATTTTTTTTTTATTTTTTAACCTCACATTCTTCATCAATTTACTATTTTAAAATGCACTCTACACCAAATATGGGGCTCAAACGAGCCCTTAATACATGTTTGATTTTGTTAAAAATTATATTTTTAATAAATTTTGATAAATACGATTGAAAAATCGTGAATTTCATAAAATATGTTGTTAAATTAATTTTTTATAATGGCTTTAATTTTTATCAATTATTTAACTAAACAAAGGACTTAGTGCTTGTTTGGGAGAGATTTTAATCGGATTAAAATTGAAAATATGATCGTTATTGAATCTCACTTGTCTAATAAAAATCAACAACAACGATTAATTTTTCAATTTTAATCCGATTAAAATTTATCCCAAACACATGTTCTCTTTACCTGAAAGTTTATCATTAGAGATATAAAGTTAGTACGGTCCATTGACTTTTCCATTGTGTTGTAGGATTTTTCTCAATTGGAAAATAATAATTACTTGTTGATTGGATGACTTGTAAAGATATTTTGTTAATTTATTCCACCAGCCTTTCGAAATCGAAACCCGGCACTGCCGGTCCATCGGGTTCGGTCACGTCCATGTCATCCAGACTCGAAACGGTCTATTCTAGATTTAGGTTCATAATATTAAGGATTATGCTATGGATACATAGTAGACATTTCTTCAATAGGAGATCGTCATTTCTCTACCACGACACTCATTGGGTAAAATGCTAAGTACGAGTAATATTTTTCATTAAATAAATAAATAATAAACACTTCTAAAAGGCTAAACCGTAGAAAAATGAGAAGGAAAAACTGATTAATGTGAAAGGAAAATACTAATTCTAATTACCATGCCACGAGCTGTCGACAATTATATATATGGGAACGCTGCGATCATGGCCGAGCCACGACTTCTGACTCTTTCGTAGTCTCCTCCACCAACACCACCAATCCGCGAAATATTCCGCGTTTTTCTACACTTTCTGGCCAACTGCTATATATTTCCACGATTTCGGCATTCATTATACTTTCTGTCCATCACGCAACCTGATTTATTACACGTGAATCCGTAAGTATAGTAAGTATTGATCGGTGATGTCAATTGAATTGTTTAATTACTTGACATCGGTTTATTTAGCTTGTTGAATTCGGGTCAGTTTTAATGTTTAGTGTAGATTTAAGTACTGTGAGTAATTTTTTGTGTGATGAGCTGAGTGTTTTTTCAATAGTTTTAAACTGGCATGTTTCAGGAACTCGAAGTGCTTCAGTTTGGTTGAAATAATTCAGTTCAATTTAGGGTAAGTGGATTTCTTTGCACCTGAGTTTGATTTCTTCAGAGCTTAAATCTAGTTTGTATGCGCTCACGAACACTGTATTTATTCAATCTACGATTATGAACTTACCAATTTGTTAATATAATTCTCTTGATTGTCTTTAATTTCTGAAATTTCTAAAAATTGGAATAGTTTATTTTGTTTCTTACTGGAAGAATTTGCTTTTGCTTGACTAATGGTCCATCATTACTATACATGGACAAGCGATCTCACATTAAATAGTTCCCCAAAAAAAAAAAAATGCCTATAAGAAATGCATATTTAAATTTATAATTCATCCAGGTCAAATAAATTTCTTATCCTAAGAATGAACAATGCTGAATTTTTATTTATCAAGGAAAGGCATGAAGATTCTTACCTTTTTTTTTTTCTTATTGTGATTGCTGTTTGAAGGGTTTGGAGGGGTATGATATCTGATTGGCGAAGAAACTTGAATGAGTAAAGCAGATGATGGCTAATTGAAATGTCTAAACCAGTTTTTTGCCCAGATTGTGAGGGGTGGTAGTGTTGAATACAGAAGATTATTCTCATACAGTGCACAAGGTCATGAGTTGTAGCTGCTTTGGTGCATTCTCTGGCCAGAAGAAGTATGATAATCATGCTCGTCAGTCCACACAGGGCCAAGAAGGTAAGTGATTCATGACAGTTTTGCATAGTAAATTACACTTTCATTTCAAATTTGGTTCATATAGTCTGACGAACTCTCATCGATCATGTTTTACATCCTTTTACTGATTTTCTAGGTGCTCCTAGTTTTGTCTGGAATGCAAAATTCGAGTTGTTAATATGCTGTTATAGTGCTGAGCTAAATGTCATGTCGAAATAAGTACTTTAAATATCTTTTTGTGCTATAGTTGGGAATCATGCTAGATAAACACTTCGTTTCTTATTGTTGTTTGGGCATCCTATCTCATACTAGATGTTCTAATAGAATTGGGCAAATTATATGCTTTATTTATATTTGTGATATTTCCACTTCTAAGTTCCATTGAATTTAAAACCTGGAAAAACAAATTAATTTTCTAGTTATGTTGTAGAGAACGCAATAACATGAAGAGTTTAGCAAATTATATAATTGATGAGTGTTTCTGGAATCATTAAGATTACCTGATAAAATTCTTTGATCATTAACTTTTTATATTGTCTCTAAAGCGGATACTGGATAATAGGCATTACCTAAGCACTTAATCTTACATTAGAAAAGGATATGATTTTTTACTTTACAAACCCAATAACGTGATTAGATTTTTTAACATATAAAGTATATGACATTGGTTCATCTAATCAGTTATCTAAAATTTAGTACCTGTTGGAAAGGAGATAACTGAACGAGGAAATTGTCTTCGACTTACACTCTAACAAGGGGAAGAAACAAAGGGAAGAACATTGTCCCACATGGAATTCAAAGGAAAAACTGTAGAGTTTATACTTCCGATTTAGAAATGGGTTTGTGCGACAATGGACACCCAATTTTGTGGGAAGGGAGAAGACCTCCATTGTGGTGGGTTGAGCCAACACAGTGCTGCCCCAGCCCAACTCGGGATTGGTCTTAGGCTTGAATATGAGAAATACATAAATTTTACAAGATTTTTAGTACTGGGTGGTAATTGACACATTTAACCATTTCTTAACCAGCTTCAGGCACAAGCCAAGGTGGTGGGTCAAACTAACCAATTTAACATTTCTAGAAAGTTATATCTTTTCAGAATGACCCAAGTGGTGTCCTTTCTGGAAAAGTACTTATTTTCAGATTCGCAATGTGACGTGTTCTTTCCGAAGAGTTATTTTCATTCCTATTAGTCACTAGCCTTTTTGAACAGTTTCAAGGTTTCATTCAAATGCAGCCTTCTCAAAAAGTTATCACTATTTTCCAAATAGCCACAAACAAGTATAGAATAGGACTCTCAAGATTGCATTCTTTACACCTTTTACACAAAACTTCTCCCGAGCACACAAAATGGAACTGTAGACAATCAAGTGAAATCCAATCCATGAAATAATTTCATCTATGGACAGCATCATTGTGGTAAAATTACTCTATCTGCTCAAAGCAAGAAGAGTAATTGATCAAATTTGTGGACTCTTGTATGAGGATAACTTATGATGCTAGAACTCATGTCATATAGAGCATGCTATCCCATTTTAAATTGGTTTATTCTACAGCAGCAAATACTACTTTTAATATGGGTACCAAGAAAACCAATTTAGTCATTATTAACACTGGAGTTAACATTTCCTAGGAACAAAAACTCTGTTGCATCCTGAGGAAACATTTGCTTACGGCACCACTAGAAGGTGCAAACTTGTTTTAAAGAGACATCTTGAACAAGTTGAGTATGGATTGCTGCAAGTTTATTCCGTCTCCTTCTGTTTTGATAACTGGTGTACATTAGACAGTGGACAACACCATCGTCGACAATTGACTTTTAACCCTCTTTTCTTTTGCATATTAAATATATCAACATAACGAGGCATATGTCATCAATTTTATTTCTCAGTTTTCCTGAATCTATACCAGTAAAACAACTCTATAATAAATTAGCATCTTCCACATTCTCAGTCATCTTATTATATCATTTGAATAGCCTTTTATGTTAGAGATGCGTAATGTGTGCGAGATATGCCCATCCAAGCATGTAATCTAACCGAACCTTGTTTATCTTTGAGTTCCTGAGTGCACATCCACATAAACCTCATAGGGTAAAGTAATTAGGCCTCCATTACCTACTTAGGAACACTACCAATGTTTGGACTGGTTAAGTTATAGTCGAACATTATGATTCCTTTACTTTCATCTCAAATTTTGAATATGTCTCTTCGTAGTTGTTCCAGATCTTATCTCTTGGTTTTATTATTTTAATTTTTTATCTTCATTTTCAGGGGACCTAATGGGAAAGACTAAAAATTTCTCATACAATGAATTAAGAATAGCTACGGACAACTTTCATCAAAGGAACAAAATAGGGCGAGGAGGTTTCGGGACAGTTTACAAGGCATTACTCATTGTTACAAAGTTTATTTTCCTGTTGTATCAGCTATTTAACCTGTCATGCCCTTGGTGTTCTTGAATATTTTTTAGAAAGAGTTGGAAAAAGTTCATGAGCTTATACTGAAAGATGATTAATCAACTATGCTGCGCTTCCTTTTTCACTACTTTATTTTGCACATGTTATCCCTCCTTCCCTGACAATTATGATATGCAAAGGCTGTAACTCTTTCACTTCCCATCTTTGTGGACGAGTGCTTAGCTGCTTAAATATTGGTGCAACTAATCTTTATGAGCTTCAGCCAAGTCCTGGGCTTCAAATCGTCCAAATTTTAACCTTCCATTCGAACCAGATTTGTGACACATTGCATACACAATTATATACTGGTTTAGTCAGAAAGTAGCTACCGGGATGATTTATCTTGCCAGAATCCATGTATTCAGCGTTAAGAAAGGCAACAACTTAGCTGAAATATTACACTAAAATTGTCCAAGCTGTAGGTAGCTTCAGCAAAACTGCAACTAGAAGAAACTTAATCGTAATATTTTCATCCTCTTGAATGGTTATGTCACAGTGATGGAAGGTTTTGTTATAAATTTGGTATTGAGACACTCGTTGGATTAAGTTTGTTATCTACCCCTGCAGTACTATTTTTATTTTATTAACTCTGCTTCTATTTCATAGGGAATTCTCAAAAATGGGACAAGAGTTGCTGTGAAGACACTTTCTGCTGAGTCAAAACAGGGAGAGCGCGAGTTTTTAACCGAAATTGATACTATATCCAATGTTAAACATCCAAACCTTGTTGAATTAATTGGATGCTGTCTTCACGAAAGTAACCGAATTTTGATATATGAATATTTAGAAAATAACAGCCTAGATCGTGCATTATTAGGTAATTTGACAGTGTCCTAGGGTGTCTAAAATGATTCATTGAAATCATAATGAACAAAGGGGTGTTGAGAACAACAATTGTGTTTGCAGGTTCAAGGAGGACTATAAATTTAGACTGGAAAAAGAGATCTGCTATCTGCATGGGCACTGCCAGAGGTCTTGCATATCTTCATGAAGAAATTGTACCACACATCGTTCATCGAGACATCAAAGCTAGCAATATACTTCTCGACAATGATTTTGAACCCAAAATTGGAGACTTTGGATTGGCTAAACTTTTTCCTGACAATATTACCCACATCAGCACAAAAGTAGCAGGAACCACGTATGTCACCTTTTTTCTCTACTGATATCACTCACATTGGCTCAAAAAGAATATGAAATAATTTATATCTGTATATAGAGTGTAAGTTGTTTCAGAATCCACTCTATCTATTTACGTATTTAAAGATCTCAATACAATTTTTTGAATTAAACACTCATCTGATATGGATTTTTCTTGGCATTTGAAGTTTTTACCAAAGTTAAAGGAAGTTCTGAATTCTTCTAAGTTCTACCTTCATTTGTTCTCAACAGCGGTTACCTGGCACCTGAATATGCATTAGGTGGTCAGTTAACAATGAAGGCTGATGTGTATAGCTTTGGGGTTCTAACACTTGAAATTGTAAGCGGCAGGAGTAGTGGAAATACTTATTTTGGACGAATGCAAAAGTTACTCGTAGAATGGGTGCGTGATATCTTTGATTTCCTGGATAGCTTTTTGTATCACTGTTATCTACTTAACATGCTGGCTTCTGTGATAAGATCAGTCTTCCTCCCAAAAACAATAATGAATGCCTTCTTTTTCTCCACATTAATAAAATAAAATAGCATGATTGTGTTCATACATATAGCAAATTTTGCACTAAGAAAAGAAGTAGATTATCACACTTTTTGGATAAGTTCAAAAAAGTTATTTAATTTGAAGGTTACGATACTGGCAAAATTATTTCCAGTTTTAATCAATGAAAAAATTTTATTGTAAAACTTACTTAGCCCCCCCCCCCGGTTGGTATAGCTAAAAATCAGTTTTTTAATAGATTTTAATAAAAGCCGATCAAATGTACGATTGAAAAGTTGTGGATCCTATGAAAAGAATGGTTAATATTAATTGTTGACTTTGATTTGTACTTTTATCAACTTTTTAAGCTACATCAAACAGGGCTTTAATGTACTTATAAGTAAATAGTTTAAGCTTAGCACTCATTAGATCTTACACTTCTCATTGGTTTCTATACTATTCCCTTTCTAGTGATGCTTGTTTACTGTTTGCTTCACAGGCATGGGAGCTTTATGAAGAAGAGAAGCTGTTGGAGTTAGTAGATCCAGAACTTGGGGAGTTTCCGAAGGAAGAAGTTCTCAGGTACATGAAAGTAGCTCTCTTCTGCACCCAAGCAAATGCAAGCAGAAGGCCACTGATGGGTCAGGTTTTGGAAATGCTCTCTAAAAATGTACGGCTTAATGAAAAAGAACTTACACCTCCTGGACTCTTCCAAGATTCAAGTTTGGTAACTGATACAACATTAAAGAATAAGTCATCTGAAAGTTCCACGAGCAATCAGATGAGCTCTTATCCCATCACTATTACTCAGGTGACTCCCAGATGAAGCTTCACCAGAAATCCTCCGGGATATATTATGACCTACATTAGTTTAACAAAAACGACAAGTGATGGCAAAGAAAGGAAGAACTTTTTAAACTGTAGCTCATTCAAATTCCACGTTAGCAGGCATTTTTAGCGGCCATTTTCTTATGCATTATTTTTTTGTGCGGGCTGGGATGTGGGGATATTATTTGGGGTGGGTTTGAGATGTACACAGAGAGAGAGAGAGTGGCATTGACCAATGAGGTTCTAATATTTTGTATCTACATGCATATGCTACCTTTGAAATATATATTAATTTTAATATAGAGTTTATGATTGAATTGTTGCGGCCTTGAATATTTTTGCCGGGGTGTTTGTTGAACCTCGTCATTGATACGAAAACATAGCTGACACACTCGACTTCGCACGTCTGTGACTTGCAATAAGACCGGAAAATAACACTACTAACTGCTAGGGGCTTCATCAAGATTAATTGGGGTTTGCAGTTATTTTTTACGGAGGATTTTGACAGAGCCTTGTCTTTAAATTTGCATATTTAATAGAGTAAATTGACTTTAAATAAAATTATTAAACTCATTAGTCATCTTTTGCTAGCTATTTTAAGTTCACCACTTAACGATTTCTCATTTTGAAATGTGTGTCGTATAGTTGGTTGTCACTTCTCCTAAATGATATCAAGAACACAACCCGACGATGGAGAAATATAGCCGAAAATAAGGCCCCTACGGACATGGTGCAATGGTAAAGCAGAAGGGTTTTCATTTATTCAGCAGTTCATGAATTGAGATGCTGAGCTCAGGCAGAAACACCTTTGAAGAGAAGAAATTTGACTCCATTTCCTAAGTTTTTAAATTATATTATGAAGATGTTAATCGAAAGTCAATCATTGAAAAGGAAAATGTTTAACAAACAATAACTAGTACACAACAATATGTAGTTAATTTGTAAATGCTCATACATATGAACGTCACCAGCCGTAGTTTGTACTCTTAGGTGGTATGGCACAGCAAAATGGATGAAACAAGGAAAGAGGAATTGCAGGAGTAAGCAACCAAAAGTAGAAAAATTAGCTAGCAGGCTGGTCGTTGGCTGGTGCGACTGTGAGTTCTTCAGATGGCTGTGTAGAACTACTGGCAGCAGAATCTTTGGCAGGTGCTTCTTTAGTTGCATTTGATTCTGCATCTTTTCCATTTTTGACAGTCTTTCCATCCTTAGCATCTTTCTCATCCTTAGGAGGAGCAGGAGGTGGTGGCAACATGTGAGGCGGGGGATTATGCTTCAGCTTCACCAGTATATGGCGCATCCTTGAAAGCTCGGTAGGCTTGCCAGGTTTAGGCCCTTGGACGACTGTAATCGATGGCTTCTTGTCTTTATCCTTCTTCTTCCCCTTCTTTTCAATATTGGGTACCTCATTAGGAATGAGCTCGGCTATGGCTTTCCAATATTGTTTATCGGCTTCTTTATGGAACTTTTCTAAGCTGGCCAGGAATGACTGTTACAGTATAGGAGTTCAACAAATAAATTTTTTAATCAGAAACTAAAATAAAAAAGAATCAAGAAAAGGTCTAACTCTATATAACACAAACCTTTTCTTTCTCCCTGTTACTAGTCTTGTTAGTCTCTAAACCAAGCTTTCTTTTCTCGTAGAAATTTTTTTTATACTCTTCAGCATCCTCTAGAATTTGGTTTCGCAGTTCTTTTTCCATCTTCTCCTTCTCCTCAAGCCGAATGGCATTTTGCCTGCATAAAAATTGTTATGAAATTAAGAAGTTTCTCAACACACTAGTATTTCATTACATTTCAAAAATAAATAAAAAATGAAAGCCTGGGGATTTTAGGTAACACTAAAAACTGATAACTTCAAATCTTTATCCCTCTCTTTAAAGGACTAATCTGTTCCATAATTCATGCTTTGGCTTGGGGTGCGAGGGGGGTGGGGGCAGATTTTAGATGACCCAAAAAAATCTGGTAAGCTTAGCAACTTTGTCTCTCTTTCTCTAATTCCATATTCAAGCTGTTCGTGAAATATCCACGACAGCTCTAGGAATTACTAAGAGAAAAAAAGATCGTAGCGTACATCACAAGAATTTGAAGTTTTATGAGGTGAAAGTATATGGTGGATTTTATTATTGAACTCCTAACCATAAGAATTTGTTAATGGACCCAGTCAACATGAGAAATAAATAATATTAAAATGGATGTACAAATACGAATCTTGGATTGTCATCTGAACATAATCTTCAATATGTTTGAAAATCTAAATTTCTTAACTGGTTTACATATAAGGCACATAGAGTTCATTTTCGAATGGTTCTATCAACATAATGCTTAGCATTTACAATCTATTGTATAATTGATATTTAGTCCTTGTTCGGCCCTTATTTTCCAACTCTTTTTTCCCCAAGCTCATTTTCAACTACACATTCTCTCAATAAAATAATTTTACGCATGAACCTATATCTTTTCCATAGTTTTACCCATGCATTCTTCAAAAATCACTCTTCACAAAATCTATTCTCAAACAATCTCTACCGAACAAGGGCTTAAGATTTATTTAGTAGTATGACTTCACCACAAAGTTTGTGCATAAATTTTTTACCATATGCTATACTTAAAACAGCCTCTTCACATATAGCAGATTTATAGATAAAATTTTCAACGGCCAAAGTAATATCAAACTATAAAAGATCATCTTTCCAAAGACTATGCCCATATTTGAGCCCTATTTTTCGGCCAAAATACATTTTAGAATAGTATTTTGTTGGAGAATGTGTGGTTAAAAAGTTGAGTTTGCGTTTAAAATTATTTTATGAGAAAATGTGTGATTGAAAATATGTTTTAAAAAAATGATTTTTTGAAAAAATGGGAGCCAAACATAGACTGTGTAAAATTCCACTAAACTCCCAAAATGCTCTAAAACTAGGTACCTTGAAAGTACCAATCAGCATATTAACAAATACCAGTGCAACAACCCTCAACTTCATGCTCACGCACCGCCGAACAACTAAGGTCTATTCTACGTTTTTTTAAAACTGACTAAGACCTATTCTTGATCATTTTCAACCATTGCTCTCAGTAAAATATCCAATAAAATCAAATATCTACAACACATTGAGTGTGTCCATTTGCCCTTTCCTTGAACATATTTCACTATGATTGCACCACTACTGCTAATAAGAGTTTCTTTGAGAATCTACATAAGATATACCCAACCATCTACATGTCACCACTAGGAGAGAAGCTTCGATAGAACAGTTTTATACACACACATGGTAGGATTGTCCATTCAAATCATGACACCTAGGACTTGCCACTCAAATCATGGCCCATTAGCATCACACACCCACTTTATTTCTCTTACCACCTTGGATGTCTAGCTGTCACGATTTGAGTTGCCTGAGGTTCGAGGTGTCGTGATTTGAGTGGACGATCCTACCACATGTGCATATAGGATCATCCCATTGAAGTTTTCCTCCACTCGAAGTTATTGTCTATTGACGTATATCCTTATCTCTTATTTGATATATTCTAATGTGGCACACGCTCATTTTATTGTCTTTTTAGTATTATGATCATATTAAGCCGTTGTTTGAGCTACATTTTGGGAGAACAAATGCATTTTTGAATAATAATTTTTGGAGAATGTGTGATTAAAAATGAAGAAAAGTTTTCGATTTACGTATAATATTACTTTATTGAATAATGTTTGGTTGAAAATGAGCTTTGAAAAAAATGAATTTTTGATAAAATAGGGCTCAAACAATGACTAAGGGTATATTTCCTTTAACAACTCAAAACCAATATTTTAAATGGCACCACCAAGGCGCGAGGCATGGTAAAAACTTCACGCCTTGGACCTATGAGCTAATTTAGCAATTAACGGAAGTGTTGATCGAGACCTATGTGCTAATTTAGCAGTCAACAAAAGTGTTGACCACTTTAAAGCACATCTAGGCTTGCATAGGCACATTGGTGCGCATTTATTATTAGTTTTAACATTACATAAAGTTTTCAATTTTTAGGTCAATTGGATTGAAAAGACCAAAAATTAATAATTATAAAATTTTCAACTTTTAGGCCATAGATTGAAAGGCCCAAAAAGTTGCTTACCCACTTATTGGTCCACTAATTTATAGAGGGCATCTCCAAGGACTTTGTTGTAAACTTTCGATGTCTGATAAGAATTCCTTTAATTTGGCCGTAGTATATTGTACCTTTGGTTTGGCAGTAATGAATTGTACATTTGATTTGGTATTGTATTGTACTATTGTATAAATAGTTATTTATATTTTATTAAGTTAATTAATCATGTTCCTATCTTTTACTAATTAGTAAAAAATTAAAACTTTCCAAATATTTCAATTAGGACTATTTTAATTATAATATATCTTGTTTATTGTTCGAAAATATATTTATTTTGGTAAGCTCTTAAAACTGCATCTGGTACTATAATTTGTATATATTATTAAATGATTTTTAAATTGATTAAACAATTTTAAATAATATTAAAATAAGAAAATGTTTTTTTAAGCCTAAGTCTTGCCTAGGCTACAATCGACCAAAGTTTGGATCCACGTATCGTCATGATTATGCTTTTTAGAACACTTCTCAAAACTAAGTTCATAAACCCGATCTAATAGCTATTTGTGTACCACGTGTTTTTAACTCTTATCTTCCAATCACTCAAAATCCTTGAAGTACTTATCCACGGCATCATTATCCAACTCAAGAACCACTAATGTGGTAATTTTATCTCGGGACTAAGTGTCAACCTTTGAAATGAAAATACACCACAAAATGGATCTATCTTGTCTGTCTGAATAAAAACCAAACCTTCAGTCCTTCACAGTTCAAAAAACCCGAAATCATGTGCCATGAAATCAAAGTTAGATCCTTAAATTACAACCACTCAACATCAAATGACCAGTAGCTTTTTTAACCACAAAACTACGCCTAAAAGTTTAAACCTTTTATGATTGCGAAGATATTGTTTTCGGACCATCAACCTGAGTATATAATCAAGAAACTCGAATCAAAATTTCTATTAGGTTTCATATCAATATAAAGAGAAAAAAAAAATAAATCTCCTCTAAATAATTAAATCTGTCTTTGTAAAGAACTCATGAAAATGAATGGATATCCAAGACAAAAGCTAAATAGCAGATCTAAAGTTTGTGTAAGTTCGCAACACGAAGCTTTATCCAAATCAAATTAACCAAGATTCAACTAAAAATTTCTGACCTCCTCCATTCGAGAAGAGCAAATCCTTCTTCAGGTTGCAATTCAGATGGAGGCGGAAGAATCGGCCCATCGGAGCTGAATATTCCCTCCGAATCTTCCCCCGTATCATATGGCGGCTTCCCGTTACCATTCGAGATCGGGACCGTCGTAGATGATCCAAACGGATCAGGATTTGGCCCGTACCCGAACGGATCGGGGCTGTCCACGTGATCCACCCCCACTTCCTCCGATTCTCCGTACTCTGGGGTGTAGACTCCTGCTCCAGCGGCGGCAGAGTAAGGCGGAGTGTCAGCAGAGGGAAAGGCGTTGTAGGACTCGTCGTAGCCGGTGTACCCGCCGTCGTCGAACTGACGCGTCCCCTCACCGTCCGTGCTGTATGCGTCGAACGATTCCATCTCTCTCTCTCTAAACTCTATGTATCTAAAGTCTACCCCCGTCTAAATTTACGTGTCTGTATTATAATCTTGTGAATAAGTGGATTTTTTTTCTTCCAACTTTTCCTTACCCAGTTTTTACAGTGGAATCAACTATATCACTATAATATAAAGAGTAGGGACGTCAATTTATCCCGTCCCGTCCCGTCCCGCCACGCCCCGACCCGACTCGAATGGGACAAAAAAAATTTGTCCCGATGGGGTGGGGTGGGGTGGGGTGGCAGGGCGGGGTGGAGCATGGGGCTTCACCCCGTCGCGGGTTGCGGGGAGGGAATGCGCTGCCCCAAACTCGTTCCGCGCAAAAGAAAAAAATTAAAAAATTTAAAATAATACAAAAAAATAAAAAAAAATTAAATAGGACGGTAAACGGGGCAAATCCCCGCCCCGTCTAATATGGGGCGGCGCACGGGACGGGGTGGGAGATTGTCTCCACTCCCGCTCCGAACCCGCCCCACTGCCATCCCTAATAAAGAGCCCAAAAAAATTTACTATTCACAAACACATGACATTAATTCTTATCGTCGACATAAATGCATTTTTTTTACCTGAAATTTTTGCCCTTCCTCTTCACGCAACCCATCACATCTACCATTTTCACACACAATTAACTTCATCCATTCATCCATATCGCTCCCCAATATTCATCAATTCCACCACCATCAATTCACTTTCATGATCCTTAATTTCTTGCAAGAATCAGTGAACATCCTAAAAGAAAAAGAGAAGAACTTGTACATTCTTAATGCTTAGGATACATCTCCGCGCACGCAGAGCCTTCTTGCTTGGCACTTGGAGAGGCCAAGGCAAGGGCAGTTTCCCCACTATCTCCCCTTTTACTTATTCTAGAGAGCTCAACTTTTCTCACTCTCCCAACAAGGTATTCTATAGTTCTTTCTCCCTTTGAAAAATTACGCAGCAATTGAAATTGCAGAGTTCCATAATTGATTTTGTTCCCATTTTTATTTTTGTTTTGGTTATGAATGAGAAGCCAGTTATAGCTTATTCTTCAAAGACTTGGAAATTGAACACCAATCAGCCTATGCACGCTGAAAGTGGACACTGGAGACCCCAAATTGATGGGACCATTGAAGTTGTAATTGCCCAGAGCACTGGTCTAGCTGAAGTCCAAGTACTACTTAGAAATGCTATTTTTGACACGAACCCGTGGAAATGTTGTATATAGAATTGTAATTTATTTTCATAAATTCAATATAAAAGAACTATTTTAACATTAATTCGAACTCTAAGTTAATTATAAGATAATTTCTAGGTGCAACTCGCCAATATGTTAATTGGTTGATGAAACCCACGACAAAGGAGGGAACGTGAAACTTAATCAAAATTTCAATATGTCCCTATCGAAAAGTTTTTGAATTTTATTCAAAAGTTAGAAAAGTAAGAAACTTCTTTGTGATAGGCCATGAGAGAACAAGGAAGGTTGGAATGCCGTGTAGATTATTGAATTCACCTGGCTTGATAGTGCCCAGTTCAGGAACGTCCAGTGCCAAAAGTCCTTGAATCGTGTCCTGTGGAAGCATATACTCGGGTTGAATGCCGAACGAACGACTTTAAGGCAAGCTCTCATTCATTAGATAGAGAAGATCACTAAGACTTTGTGATTGTTTTCCATTAAAATATGATGTTAGAAGGAACAGAAGACTGTGGTTCTCTTGAATGTGGTCTTTTGAAATTAGAAGTTATAATGCTACTCTTGTTTATTAGTTGGGGGGTTTTTTTAACAAGCTGAGTTGCAAATGAACATTTTGTTCTTGTTTGTTCTTTTACTTAATTGAAATTGATGCAAGTTCATGTTTTATGATGAAAAAATAATGAGCTGGCTACTTAAAAACCTATATTTAAGAAAAATCGCTTAAATATCCAATAGCGCACTTCTAAGAAAACTTGTAAGATTGAAAGAAAATCAGCTCATGAAAGAGCATTTAATGTTCAGAATTGACTAAAGAAGATAAAGGAAGTAACTAATCAAAATTTCCATGTTTAATGAGGCGTTAAGTCATTTTTTAATGCATGAATGATCTGTTATTGGATGATTATGAATATGAATTAATGAACAAACTACTGCTTATGTTCAGCACATTTTTTAGTGAGCCATAAAAGGTAGGCACTATGTTAGATCACTTTTCTTGGCATTAGGGGTTTCATGTTTCTGTAGGTATGGACACAAAATGTGATCATATTTGAAATTTGTCCTTGGTTTAGTTTTCATGATTATCTTATACTCATGAATTGGCTGCAGTCTTAACTTAGATGAAGTAGGCTAACTAAGGAAAGCAAGTTTGAATTTCTAAATCTTTATTTTTACATTACAATCTCAAATCCTATATGGTACACAAATTGG
>CAIGRB010142207.1:19492-35177 GCA_903798255.1 Fraxinus quadrangulata | reverse complement strand
TTACTAAATAATCAAATTTATTGAATAAAATGTCATAAAATAATTTCTAAAATTTCAACTCAAACTTGTTTTCCATTTTTTGTTTTGAGAAATAGATTTTGAGAACGAAAAATCAAACGCATTTTTGGGACCTAATTTTTTCCTTATTGTGAAATCTTCACTAATCTTTTTATTTCTTCATTATTAAAGTTAAATATCTACTCATTTTTACTACTTGAGGTCTTGCGTTGTAACATGCGCGTCCGTTTAACAATAAAGTAATAGAAATTAGAACACCCATTTAAAAGATTCACCGACTAAGATCAACTTTTAAATGTGTAAATAGTTAAAAATGAAAAAGCACGTTAAGCCCCTATAAGATATCGATTCTTTAAATCTCATTTTTTTCAAACTCATTTTTAACATATTCTCCGAATAAAATAATTTTATACATGAATTCATAAATATTCCCTATTTTTTATTCACACAATCTTCTAAAATATCTCTTTCCAAAAAACTTATTCTCGAAAAACCTACATGAAACACGCCCTTAAGCATTTGTTCCTTTCAAAAACCTACTCAGTTGTCCAATTTTTAAGAGAACGTCAAACTTGTGTACATCAAACGAGCCAAGTTACAGTGGGGACAAACGTGTATTCATCAGTCTCAATTCAAAACATAAATTGAGTCATGTGCTTTGTTGGGAGTGTGCACCACCAATATTCAGTACTCTTCCATTTCTCAATTAATTGAAGAAATACAACCAATTGGCTAGCATGCACTCTTGTCGGAATTTAAGACTTTCTAGACATTTTGTTAAAAGGTAGTTGTAGTGTCAGTGCATGATAAATTAGGTTTCGACCACATAAACGGTACACCTAACTATAGTTGTCATGTAGCAGGTTAAGTGAAAATTCGATATCTCAAATAAGTATATAATTATTTCCTTCAATATTATTCAATACTATAAATACTTTTCACTTCTCGCATGGTTACAATAAAATGTGAACAACGTGTTTATTCTTTTCAGTCCAAAACTTTCCTTTCTCGTAGTTCGTAATTCTTATATGAATTAAAAATGAAATATTGTATTCACAATTCTTATTTCATCCTTCTTGTTCAGTAACTAACGAATAAGAAAAAGAAAAATAACATTACCATCGTACGCTTTACAAGGACTATTACACAATTTATACAATCAAGCGACGTATGATATATTCTTGATTCTGTCAATCACTTTTGGATCTGATGATCGAATGCCATGGCGCTTGAAAAATTCTCTAAATCCATAAGCACTGAGATCATAGTTGAACTGAACATGCAAAACCAACATCAGCATCGAGGAGCAAAGATGAACTAAACATGCAGGATACACAATTGATTGACGATATAGAGACTTGCAAGAGACGAACTTAATGCAAATAGATATCGCCAACGTAGAAACATGTTCCAAACATTCGAATAATTTTTTTATAAGAATTAATATTTCTTGAAACTATTTTAGAGCCAAACAGAAGATTATAAAGTATCCTATCCGAGTCAATAAACCATTTTTGATTAACTCCTCAAAAGACATTAAAAGATCTAGGATAGAGTTCTTTGAATAAGAATCATGCAATTTCACATTTCTCCATGTCATGTCTTATTTTCTTGTTTCCGTTCCTGTTTAGATACGTTTCAAATTAAAAAATATAACAGAAATCCAGACTAAGTGTTCATCTCTTTTGTGCATAAATTTTTTACTTCAAAGACAAATTGCTACTTTCAGGTTTTGGATTCAAAAACCATGAAATACAGAATCCTTGAGCAATCACACAACCAAAGATAAGATACAGACAATACTGGCTTAATAGAGACAAATTAAGACCGGATGAAAGAAATAATGTCCATAAAGAAATCATATATTATGGATTTCATCCACTGGTGGATCTTTTTTCCTTTCAGAGTGGGAGTTGAAGAATAGTTTTTCACCTTTACAAATTTCAAATTTTGAATCACATCCAAAGAAAAGGTCACACAAAATGCTGAGCAGAAAGCAAAACAATAGAGAATTTGTGAATCGCACATAACTCTTTGTAGAAGTAAATAATGCAATTGAGAACCCAATTGCCGAAAAGTGATAAAAGGCTGTTATCTCAAATAATCATACAGCGTGAAGCCATAAATAATAAGCTGATAGAGATATATGGAAACGATATACAGAACTTACAGGTACAACTTTGACAGAATATTTCGTGATATATGGATCGACAACCTTTCCATGATTAGCTGCCTGTGCAACAATTACTATGCATCGTCATTTAGGAGTCACTAATGTACAAGGAGATGCAATGTAAAAAAGCTGGACAGCCGCATGCATAACAGATTTCTAGATCACTTTTTCTTCCAGTGAAGGTGCCATAAAAATCATAGATGCAAAGAATGAAAAATATTAAGTGGCATTAAATTCAAGGATGAAGATAAGAGAGAGTAAAAGGAAAATAATAAAATACAATTAACCAGTCATTGAACTCGTTTCAGATACAACAACATGATCCTAGGGCGAATACTTGAGGCATTCAGTTTCCCCTATAGTTGACATTATATGACAATCCAATCACAATGGTTTGCTCATACAAACTTTTTGGTAAAAGATTAAAAATGAAAAAAAAAAAAAAAGAATTAATAAAATTTTAACATGAAAGCAAGTTTTGGAATACACTACTATTATCTAGAAGAAAAGCAACAGAAACAGGATACTGCAATTTCTGTGTTAAATTATCCTACGAGGGAGATTAAAAAGGAAGGTCAGTATATCACTTAAAAAAAAACTATCAGTTACTAACTCCCTACACCACTGCATGCAACCCAACAGCATCCATATTAACACGAGAACTGTCTATGAATGGTTCTTCCTCAAGTGCATCATATCACCATCTTTACAATTAAAATGGCTTCAGAAAAAAATGTTTTTACCTACATTTATAAGATTTTTTTATAAAGAATGCACAAATTGAAATCATAGAAACTGACTTCTATTCTTTATGCTTCCACTCAACATTTGTTATTTTTCATTATTATCAAGCTTTGTTTGGATTATGTTGGGGAAAGTCCTCAATAATTCACTATCCGCAAGAAAATATCAGCCTGACCTGATCCATTTATCAGTCTCTGTCATGGTTGAATAAATCACATAAACTAAGCGGACAAAGTATTGTTCCCAAATGTTTCAGATAAATTTAGAACAATTGTGATGCAACATGGGAAATATATTCTAGGCGTGGAAGAAATCAAATCAATTAGAATAATATTTTCAATTATTGCGTTCACAAGATTGTAGTTTTATTCAATAATAATGGTGTGTATATTATTCAGTTAAAGAGCCTCTTTTTATAGAGTCTAATCTAAAATAGAACTAATAAGGAAAACTTTCCTCTATAAAGGAAACAAAATCAATTGTCTGTGAATGCAATAATGAAAAATACGATTCTAATTGATTTGATTTCTTCTACGCCTAGAATATACTTTCCGTGTTGCATCAAATTTGCTTCTTATAAAAAGGAAAATTAAATTTAGAGTAACCTTGAATGTAGAATTTGGGTTGCATGAAGGTGTTATGACTGGAACAACAATACGCAGGTATTAACATATTATAGAGCCAAACTTACCTGTTCTGGGCTGTGAAATATTTCTACAAACGGGTATTCCTTCTGCTGCCGTGTTATACAAAATCCAGGATATTTTGGGCACTCAACCTAAGAAACCAGCACAAGAACCAAAATAGATGAGAACAATGAAGAATGTGAACATGAACTAAAGACGCTACATTAATACAATAAGAGGCATTTTGTGGTTTACTCCATTTGCGCCCTTGCAAATGCATAAGCTTTTATGTCTTTCAAAAAAAGAATGTACATAAACACCTAGACACTCCTGTAAATGTACATGCAGACAGATAATGGGAGGGACAGATAGGAAACATAGAACTATGAAAATTATTGCATTAAGTGCATAATCACTGATAATAAAAAAACACAGTTTTACACTTAAAGACCTACGTCAGGAAAAATGTGACTATACTAAAATTTAGTTTTCCAGAATGTAGTATCCAGATGAACTTACACGCATAAACTTTACATGTGGATAAAACTTGGCTGCAGCTTCTACGAGTACTTTGTCAAGATGATTTGTGTGGTTACACCTGCAGCAGTCAAAAATATTAAGATTTGAGGAATTATTACAACAATTGCTGAAAATCAGAAAGAAGAAAGGAAGAATTACAAATTCCAAATTACTTGATGGTAAATGCAACAACCACAGGGTGACGTTTATGTAGAAGCTGCATAAACTCGCACTCTGAGGAGAAAGGAATAACCCTTGATGGTCCAAGATACTTAGGGTAGCCAGTATAATACCTTCAAAATTTTAAAGAGAAGCAAGCGAAAAAGGTGAAAAGGAGGATCAAGTAATCTGAAAAGGCCTTGATATAATGTAATGGCATAGTTAATAAATCAGTCTCCATCCCATTATGATATACATAACGACAAGCATTGGAGAACTAAAGGAGAATCTTTTACCCTCATAAGCTACAAGATGGAGAATTCTCCATGTATACATTTATGAAATTACCCAACATTACCCCAACCAAGACCAATTTGGATAATGTTTATGCGCAATAAGGAAAAAGAACAGATGTTGTAGTTTACAGGTGTGTATAGTTATCAAGCGCAATGAGTACTAGAAAAAAAATGAGAATTAATCTACTTGTACCTAAAACTTTGATAATATTTTTGACAAAATACCACGTGGCGGCCCCCTATTGGAGGGCGCCTGCGGCGAAGGGGGCCGCCATGTGGCATTTTGTCAAAAAAGTTGTCAACATTTTCGGTACAAGTAGCATGGTTGAAAAAATGAACCATGCTAGAGTTACACCTTTGGTTCACAGCCTCATCACATGGGGGTGGGGTCCACAATCGCAGCCCCACCCTCATGTGAGAGGCTGTGAAAAAAATTGTCAACCAACGTTACACATTCAGTTTTATTCAAAAAAAATTATGCTGCACGACCACATCCTACGAAATCGGTGCAAATACATGTATACATGCACGGGAAGTATGGATGTGCTTGTAGGCTCACACGTCTAGAGTGTTTTAACACACTTGCAGATTGCATGAAGATTATCATTATGTATCATTCTGTTGAAAATCAAAGACTCCTCCATTATGCAGAACCCAGAAAAAGTTGGGAGAACTCGCTTTACTTGGAAACCTGCAGTTGTTTAAAGTGTCAAATGCATTGATTCGAATAGATTAAAATCAAATGCAAAAATAAAAGCTCCTAAATAGCTCATACAAAGTAGATGAAATACTTTACCGAAGTATGGAAAAGATAATATCTAGGACGTGCTAAAAAGACATCCACGGTAATGATTAAAAAAGGAAAATTAATTTTTAACCTTGAAAAAGCAATGTAAATTATGAATCCGTACATCCTATGAAGCGCGAACCTTCAAAACTCACTCTTTATAACCCTGTCAAATTTCATTTTGAAAATTTCAAGCAGGCCTCTATAACCAAATATGATATGGGAATTTCTTGTAGTGTTTATCATAAAAATCTTAGTGGACTTACGAGTCCATATATTGTATATAAATTCCGCCCTGCTCCGCCAAATTCCACTACAGCGTCATAGAATGCAAGATTTTCAAAAAGGAAGGTGATGAAGGGTATTGTTAATCCTTCCCCATTTTGCGGAAGCAGGGGGCCTGGAGGAGGAAATCAACTCACCTAATCGAATACTCGGTGACCATCAACATGCCCTGCCACTCCCAGCCCCGTATAAATAATATGCAATTTGAAATTTTATTCTTAGATTGTGAAAGGAGAATAACACACCTGAAGCCCACTGCCACGTACTACAGAAAAGTACGCTCACGGCGAGTGCGAGGATTGTTGCGCATTTTCAAAAATGAAATGGAGATTATAGGTGAGGAGGGATGTAGAACGGGGATCAGGAAGTAGAAGAGATTGCTAACAAAAAAAACTTTAGACCTATTTTAAAAATTGGGAACTGATGTAGACTGTAGATTGAGAATTTGGGTTTTAGCCTTTTAGGAGACGGAAAAAATTGAACGAAGACCGAATGCATATTTTGGGGGGAATGAGTTCAAATGGCCACCCTTCTATCTCTTTTTGTCCAACAGCCTTTGATTGAGTTTTCAAAAATAAAATAAAATTTAATTATTTAAAAATGTAATAAGATCATTTTATCCTCCTTGTGAAAAAGCCAAATTGAAGAAGGAATTGAAGATTTATTCACGTCAAAACCATTTATCCAAAATTGAAAGGGGGATTTTGGTTACATCTGCATTCTCAAATCAAACTTATCTTCTTTCTTTCCCCTCAGTCTCGGGTTTCACCAACCAAATCGAACATATCTTCTTTCTTTATGTCAAATAAGAATGGCAAGCTAAACAGGGAGCAAAGACAAAGAAACCATACAAGAGGCGGCAAGAAGAGGAAAGAAAGGTTGACACGTGAAATTGGCTTGTGGCTGAAAAATTATCCAAAAGAAAAGTTTCGAAAAGCCAATAAATTGGTTTCAAATTTTATTAAATTAGCTGACTAAGTGGATGAGGTAATCATTCTTTATATTATTGAACTTGCACATCCCAAATTTTCCGTCTTTTTTAATGTTTGTAAATGGAACACTTGGGTACATTCATGTGTAAATTAGGATTTCTTTTACTTAGTTTGGAGGTAGAAATTCAACTCAGAAGCGAACGATCAAACAATGTGAAATCATGTGTGTCCCAGTGAATAATTTATTTGCCAATTACTAGAATTATTGTAAAATAAAAAAAAATGGCATAATGAGGACTATTCTAGCACAATGCACTCTTTGCCCTCTCTCTGTTGCAGAGAAAGCCATTTCGCCCTGTGATTTTTGAGTTATATGTTGGGTTTTTAAATATTTGCATGTGAATTGGCTTACTGGGTAGCAATGGCAGATCGAAACAGCAAATGGGTCGAAGAAGGTTTGTAACCTACGCCTATGATCGAAAAAAGGGAGATGTGTTACTCACCTCTTGGCACCATTATCAGTAGTTTCTACGATGATAAGTCATTTTCTTCATTACCAAATTTTGGAGGTAATATCAAACGTTTATTAGAAACATTATTTAATTCTATTGAGCTCTATTTGTTTCTGACTCTATTTGATTGTGTGTAAATGATTTAATGTCAAAAGCTTCTCAACTTCTAGTTCCTTAGAATTTATTTTTCAAAGTTATTATTTTATGATGGTAATTTTCCTTATGCAACAATAATTTTATGTCAATATCTCTCTTGAATTTTTGATGATGTTTTTTGTGACTTTTTCCTTGTCTTTAGAATTGGCCGCCCCTCAAGTATAATTTGTGAAAGCCATTTGTGGCTTTTTACAAAATTGGGCTTTATTTGTTGCTTTTCAATGATGTTGTTTGTTAGTTCCCACTTGACTAACTTTCTCAATTTGGTTTTAAGAAAGGCCATTAGAATTAATATTTTTTCTAGCAATTGATATGCAAAGTATTGCATTTCCTTCACAAGAATGCAATGCTAAATACCATTTGAATTATTGTTGCCGATTTTGGTGAAAATGGCAACTTCGCCATATGAGCTCACCTTACACATTAGAGTAAAACTTTTCAGAGAGTAATATGTACTTAAAATGAGGCTCAAAATTGATATCATACTTGATGAGCAATGTAGTGCTTATTTGATAGGATGAGATAGAAGTGAAAGAGAATGTTAAAGATGAGATAATAGATATATTGCACAAATATGTATGTGAGTTGAGAGTGACTTGAGGCTCATTTTTTTTACTCTTTCCCCAAATATGCATGTGAGTTGAAAGTGATAGGAGGCTCTTTGTGTTTAACTCTTTCCGAATTTACTGTTTTGTCTTTTAAGTTTTCAGAAAAAAATGAGGAGTTTGTGCTTGGAATTGGACTTAATTCCTCTCATTAAACTATCAAATAATGTGTGAAATGAAGCAAAATCTTTCATGATGATTTCTCATTTGGTTATAAAGCTAGTAATTGTATTAGCAAAATGTTAATAGAACTGTTTTGCTGTGAAGTACTATAATGATTGCAATATATACAAAATTTCTTTTTTCTTATCAAAAATCGGTATGCTAAACTTGGTTTATACAGCTCATGCATCTAGTTCTTATGTATTTTACTAACATCACTTGCTCTAATATTTGTAATTATTTTGTATTTTGCAGTGCTATGAAGAACAAGCTTCAAGAGAGCTACTTTTGATTACTTCTTAGACTGAGGCATGGAACTTCGAGAATTTGATTGTTTTTTTGCTATTTTTATTGATGTTTTGATATAGTTCTGTAGTTACTTTGTTGTGTTTGTCTAGAGCAGTTGATGTTTTAAGAATGTTGTATATCTACTTTGTCTTCTTTTTGTATATTACTTGATATTTTGAGGATGTTATGTAGCAATTTGTTAGTGCATTTGCAACTGTAATGATTAAGGATATTGAATGTAATTGAAATTTACATATTTTCAGGCTTTTATAACTTTCAAGTTTAAATATCATACATGTCTAGGATAATGATATTGTTCCATAACCAATAAAATAACATTTAGCCCATTACGTCAAAATATAAATACTTCATGTAACGATATAGATTTCGTTCATGTGACACAATGATATTGATGTCGTTCCATTACAAAAATACATTCATTCATATAATGATATTTAAATCATTTCTGAGACACAAAATGATTTTGATGTCATTTCAATACAAAAATTGTACTGATTAACAAAATGATATTGAAATCGTTCTTGAGATACGAAACAATATTGATGTCGTTTTCGTATCGAATAAACACGATTTTACTGATTTTCATAAGGACATTGAAGTAATGTATAGATTAATTAAAAGACATATAAGTCGTTTTGATAAAAACTTGCACCGCACGTGCGGCTTAGGGTGTTATGAACACGTCTAAGGGACAAGTTGTTCTTGGGTGGTGAATAACTCACAAGTGCGAGCGCATCGGCATGGACCATGCATGCGCGCCAAATCACTACTAAAACGACATTGAATTCATTTTTTTAATATGTAATGACACTGATATCGTTATGCATCAAACTCACGAAATAACATAACGACATCCATGTCGTTTCAATACAATATTTAGGACATTGATATCGTTCTAGTTCAAATTATAACTACAACGTTATTGAAGTCATTTCATTTAATATGTAACGTATCAATGTCTATATGTATCAAACTCATGAAATAATATAACGATATTCATGTTGTTTCAATACAATATTTATCACATTGATATCGTTCTAGTTCAAATCATAACTACAATGATGTTGATATCGTTTTGTTTATTATATAATGTTATTGATATCGTTATGTATCAAATCCATGGAATAACATAATGACATCCATGTTGTTTCAATACAAATTTTGACAAGATTGAGATCATTTCAGTTCAAATCATAACAAAAACGATATTGAAGTCGTTTCTTTTAGTAGGTAATGACATTTCTATCTTTATACATCAAATCCACAAAATAACATAACGATATCCATGTCGTTTCGGTAAAAAATTGAAGAGATTGAAATCGTTCCAGTTCAAACCATAACTATGACAACATTGAAATCGTTTATTTTCATATAGCATGACAATTATATTGTTTTGAATAAAAATGAAGATTCGACCGTCTACGACCACCTATCATGCCTCTGACATACATAGGACGATCGAAAGCGGTTATCTAGTGGGTTCAATCTCACTCAAAAGAAACATTTGTATTTTCATAGTTGTCTAGTACATTCGAACTATTCCGACAAAAGAAAGTGTCTATATTCACTCTTTCTAAGTCATTCGAGCGGTATCAACTCATTTGATGACCTCCTTCGATCGTCCAACGTATGTCGAAGACATGTCGAGTGGTAGTGAACGGTCGAATTGTCATTATTAGCAGAAACGATATAATTCTCGTTTTATATAAACTAACGCGATTTGTATGTGCTTTTAATTTTGATTTAAACTAAAACGATATTAATGTTGTCAAAATTGTACTGAAACGATAATGATATCGTTATGTATCAAATCAATGAAATAACATAACGATATCCATATTGTTTTAGTACAAATTTAACGAGTTCGAAATCGTTTCAGTTGAAATCATAACTAAAATGACATAGATATCGTTTCTTTTCATATAAAACGATAATTATATTGTTCTAGCTAAAAACAACGATTCGACTCTCCACAACCACCCGTCATACCTTTAATATATGTAGAACGATCGAAAGAGGTCATTAATTGGATTGATACCACTCAAATGGCCTAGAAAGAACGAACGAAGATACTTTTTTTCTATTGGAATAGTTTAAAGGTGGTATATAATCATGTGAACACATGTTCCTATATATATTTTTTTTTGAATGAGATCAAACCCACTTGATGATCTATTCGATCATCCTATATATGTCGATGCATGTCGGGTGATCGTAGACAATCGAATCATTGTTTTTACCAGAAACGATATAATTATCGTTTTATATAAATTAACACGATTTATATGTCGTTGTAGCTATGATTTAAAATGAAACGATATTAATGCCATCAAAATTGTGCTAAAATGATAATGATATCGTTGTGTATCAAACCTATGAAATAACATAACATCCATATCGTTTTAGTACAAATTTGACGAGTTTGAAATCATTCTAATTTAAATCATAAATACAACGACATAAATATCGTTTCTTTTCATATAAAACGATAATTATATCATTCTGATTAAAAAGTTTTATGAATTGAACTAAAATGACATCGATAGCATCAAGATTGTACTGAAACGATATGGATGTTGTTATATCATGGGTTTGATACATAAAGATATTAATATCGTTGCATATTAAAGAAAACGATATCTTTGTTGTTATGGTTATGATTTGAACTGAAATGATTTCAATCTCGCGACATTTGTACTAAAATGACATAATATTGTTATATTATTTCGTGAATTTAATATTTATGATTTGTTTTCGTTTTTCGAGAATTGCATGAGAAAATGTCTCTGTTGAAAGAATGACGGAAGTTTGGGGACCGAAACGTTAACCAAAAAAAATTTGGTTGGCATATACGCTTCTGAGTTGTTTACCACTTGAGAGCAACTGGTTCCTTGGAAGCGCGCGAGCTACGACTCCCTATGTCTTGTGCACTGTGCAAGTTTTTTGATATAACGACTTATATGTCATTTTATTGATCTATAACAACTTCACCGTCCTTATGAAAATTAGTAAAGCAGTGTGTTTTTCATATTGGAACAACATCAATATTATTTTGTGTCTCAATAATGATTTCAATGTCGTTATATAAATCTGTACAATTTTCGTACTGGAACGACATCAATATCGTCTTGTGTATCAGGAGCGATTTCAATTTCGTTATGCAAATCAATGTATTTTTCGTATTAGAATGACATTTGCGTAAACTAAAACGATATAAAAGTCATGTGTCTGTAATGTAAAAAAAAATTAAACACAGCAACGTAAAATGACTTCTCTTCTGAGTAAGAATGGTTTCTGTCATGTGTCTGTTATGTAAAAAAAAATTAAACACAGCAACGTAAAATGACTTCTCTTCTGAGTAAGAATGGTTTCCGCATTGTCTTTGAGGCGGACAAGCTGTTGATTACCAAAATAGGAGTTTATGTTGAGAAATACTATATGACTGATGGCCTGTTTAAATTGAATGTAATTGTTGTAACCCCATAATTTTGTTCAAATAGCACAAAATCAATAATAGCACAATGACTATAAAATCTAATAAATCATTTTGTGCTTTCAATAAGTACAATATAATAAAGCTACAAGTCACGACAATATTACAATCATAAATTTCACTACCAGCTATTTGGCTTGTTCAAATGGAGCGAAGATGACCAGTTTTCTTGCAGTTGGAGCCTTAGATGTTATAGGGACAAGAGTTGACATTTTCATTTTGTATAGCATTGTAAAGACATTCAACATCTCTCTGACTTTATTAAACAAGTTCGCACAAGAAAATGTTTTCAAAACAAGAATAAGCGTTATTTTTCATTCGTCATTCCCTACATAATTTCATTTTCATGCACCTTCAACTTACTGCTAATATTCAACTGGATAACAAACTGATATACATATCATATTCATTGTGTCAATAACTGCAATTCAACATAAAAATTTTAAAATTTCATTAAACATCAAATTTTCGTACAGTATTGATAACGATATATATGTCGTTATGGATTGCAAAAAATAATATGTAAGTCGTTTTGTACAGTAGAAAATCAAATATATGTTTCATAGTAGAACAACAAATAGAATAGCCAACACGTGTTTATCAACGTACATTTTACTTCAACTAAAAGAAATAAGGGATAATAAAAAAATAGGTTGGGAAGCAACCCCTATCAAAGCTCTAATCCAATAATAAAATAAATTCAAAATCATTATAGACAAATGAACATTATAAACACACATACAACTATACAAAGAAATTATTCAGAAAAATGAAAAAAGAAAGTAGCTCAAATATAGAAAATTAACGATACATTATCTTCTTCTCCAAATGTTCAACAAGAATGTTATAAGCTTTGATTACCCACTTCAACCAAATGGGTGCTCAAGAGAATGAAAATGTTGATTTTATGGTTTCATGAAGTAGAGAAGATGATGATGAGAAAATGAAATGGGTTCATAGAAGATGTCAAAGCTTGTGGAAGAAAGGGAAGCTAAAATTCATTTGGAGCTAATTAGAAATTAGGGCAATTAATGTCTTTTTTTACCTTCAAGGACATTTTAGTAATTCTCAAATTCTATTTTCCATTTCTTTTTATATTTAGACTATCTAACTAAAAAAGATAAATGTTGGCCTTTATAAATTAGTTTCTTCTCTGACTTGGCCTTTTAAATGAAAGCCCCGCATATTTTGGGGTTAGATGAATCTTTTGACAATGTAGCTTATAATAATCTATAGAGTCGAGTGGTTTCGATCCTTAGATATTCAAGTTCAGCTTGTATCCATAAATGGAGCTCCGCTTGATTGTACCCTTGCTCGTGAGCATCATTGGTCTAGTTGAGTCATTCACGAACAAACTCAATATACTATAACTAGTCGGTTCAAGACCCCAAAGCGAGCCGGCTCGTGGGCTCTTGAAAAAAGAAAAAAAAAATTGAGCTCCATTTAATGCATGGTCAATCGAGGTTGAGTGATCAGTGACTCAACTCTTTTGTCACTCCAAATTTTGTTTGTGAAAAGTTATATTTTTAAAATTGTGTGGTTAAAACTAAAAGTAAATAAAAATTATGAATCTGTAGCAATATAAAATAAAATTTATATGGAAAATATGAAGTTAAAAAAGGAATTTAAAAAAAAAAAAAAATTAAAGAAATTCTACCAAGCATGACCTGGTTAAGTTTTAAAATAAAATACTTCTCTTTGGAACTCTTATAATTTGACTTATCCAATGATTCTCCTAAGAAAATATGAAAATTTATATTTATCTTTCACAAATCCATCAATGTAATAAAATCACATTTTGATTGAAAAAAAAAACAGAAATGCTAAATTAAAAACAAACGGTATAGCTGTCATTTTAATAACAAAAGTCACTGAAATTCAAGAAATTATTCGTGTTTGAGTATCTACAGATGATGATGATGATGATGATGATGATGATGATGATAAGCATATTTATGCTTAAAATCCTAAAAGACGTAAAACATTGCCATAAAATTACATCGAATTCTTTTCGAACTTAAGAACAATAACTATACAAATAAATAAGTCAAAAACTACTTTCCTATGAATTTTGGAATAAATAATTTTATTATTGATCAACATTGAATATTACTCAGTAAGATATAATCTAAAACAAAAAATAAATAAATCTATTTAAACATAAAATAGAATTAATAAAAAAGTACTTTTCACCGTTTTTTCACGAATCTCCTTAAACAATCACCAGCACTTCCTCCTGTAATAGAGAAAGGTAAAATGACTACCAGGATCTCATCACTTGGTAGACCTTTCGCTGCTTTTCGAATAGAATATAATTGTCTTCCTTAACTGAAAATATATTTAAGGTTTATTTGGCATCGCCTATTTAATTTTTTTAATTTTTATTAAATAACAAATTCTTTCAATAAAATAATTTCACATGCAAATGTATATTTTTTTCTTATTTTTTAACCAGACATTCTTAAAAAGAAAAAATCATTTCAAATGATAACTCACAAACATACATTAAACAATGTTTGATAGAAGAAGATATTACATAAATAGTGTTTTCAACTTATGTTCGGGTTTAAGTTTTGAACTTTTACCGTCTGTTTCTAAAGTTAAATGAAAGAAAAATAAATAAAATATTTTTAGTTAAAGCAACGTTAAGACATCTCCAAGAGATTATTTAAATATGAGATGTTCTCTATTTTAAAGAGTCAACTTTTAAAATTATGTTTCAAGAAACTCTTTAAATTAACATTTTAATTTAAAAAATGCGCTTGACACTCCAAATTTGGAGAGCCAAACTCACTATCTGTAATTAAATGCATTCAAAATGTTTCAATTTTTAATGTAAGAAAATAATAAAATTATTTAAAGGAAAGTTAGTTAAAATAAAAGATAAAAAGTTCGTTGAAATATTTTAAAATTTTAACTCTTTAAATTTATAGATGCTCTACAAATGATAGAATATGTTTTTTTAAAAAATAGTCTCTTGAAGATTGTCTAAGTTGGTGGGAATGAATTTTTTGAACTTTTCATTTTCTACATTTTTTTAATTACACATTTTTAAATAAATTTTTTTTCACGTTTCTCCATAATTTTTATTATTTTTCAACTACACATCTAAAAAAAATAAAAAATCTTTCCTTCAACATAATTTTAGAAAATGTTATTCATCATTTCTCTTCACTAATTTGAAAGTCGTTCGAACTCATAATTTTTTTTATATTAATATGATTTAAAATCATGAATGGCCGAAGAACTTCATTTGGGTACAATGAAGTTGAAGCGTTGAGCTAATGTGACTTATGAAAATAATATGAATACTCGATAATATGATATGAGTCGAATAAACGAGATAGGTCAAATTAAGCAAGATTTTTTTTAATTTTTTTTTTTTGTGTGTGTCAAAATTGTAAGTTAATCATAGACTATTCCGCCTCTATTTATCTTTTATTAAAATAATTCTTTTGGAGAAAATGAGTTTGAAATATTAATTTTTAAAAGTTTATGGTTAAAAGATAGAAAAAAATTGGGTTTATGTACAAAATATTTTATTGTATAAATATTTGATTATAAATAAGTTTGAAACAGAAAAGAGTTTTTATTTAATGAAAAGCAAACAGGGGCATATAACATTTGATAATACATGACTACTACTTGTTCATTAGACACAAAATATAACAGAGAATTTGAACCAATTTATTAATCCTGAACATGAGAAAAGATTATTATTAGGTCCCGTTTGATTCAACAAAAATTTCATGGAAAATGGAAAAAAAATTTCATTTTCACCCAAATGGCATATTTGATTGACCAAATGTTCTTGACAATTAATTTTTCATCCAAAGCCCCACATGCGCCCAATTCTTGGCAATTGAGAAATTCATTTTCCCATGATTTTCGTGGGAATTGGTTTTATAT
>CAIGRB010142207.1:0-19430 GCA_903798255.1 Fraxinus quadrangulata | reverse complement strand
TTTTTAATTATTATTATTATTATTTTTTTGTAATGGAAATAAATTCTATCCCCAATTATTAAAAAAAAAATCCTTTTAATTGACAATTTTCATGAAAAATAAAGTCAAACGAACACTAAAAATCCAAAATTTGAACATTTTTCAGGTGGAAAATTATATCAATTACACAATTAATTGACAATTTCCAATAAAATAAATTCTAAATAATTTAATTTCCTAAAATTCATTTCCTTTCCACCAAAATTCTATTCACACAATCCAACGGATCCTCAGTGAAAATATCAAAATATTTGATTGTTGAGTGAAAAAAAGGTAAAGGTCAAGAACCATATTAACCAATCTCAATCGTAGGTAGACAACTCATTATGGTCGGTCCATGTCCCACAATAGCATGAAATTAAGTGGACCATTGAGTGGTCTAAAATCAGTGGTCGGTTTTCATTTTTCACGCCTTTGTTTATTTATCCATCAAAAATCAAAATCAATGACAATAGCGATGTCGTATTTAGAGAATGTTTGGTGCGAATTAAAATTAAATTTTTTGTAGATTGTGATAAAAATTTTTGAAATGTGTAGTTGAAAAGTTGTGGGACTCATGAAAAATGTGATTAATATTGATTGTTTGACTTAGATTAAATTTGATTTTAATCAGAAACAAACAAGTCCCTAAAAACTAGAATGTTTTCTTATAACGACTGCACTTTTCATTTATAAATTTTATCGATATTTCCTTCACCTTCTTATGCCCGATATCCAAATGGTTAAGTGTTGTATGCAACGAGCAAAATATTTATAGAATTAAAAATAGAAAAACAAGTTAGTTTTATATATTATTGCAATTGGTTGACTTATATCAAATTGAGAATCACTAAACATGATAGCTATTAGTACGGAAGGAAACTTATCGGACCTGAATCAAATGGATCTCAATTTTAGGAACTAGAACCATCTAATGAATTTTATTCCATTCCTCTTGAGTTTGGCGATTTCTAATAAAAATGCTCATGAACCCTATTTCCATCCATAATAATAATGTACGAGGGATGCACTTGATCAAGGCTATGATCAAATTACCTCGTCTTGATAATTGATTAATCTTCATAATTGTGCTCACTGTCAAGAACTAAAATTTCACATCGAATAAAGATGAAAATGTAGACTAATTTATAAGAATTTGAACGACTCATCTTAATAATGTTGACCTTTTAAGATAGAAACTCAAATTTTAATATGGTATTTAAACACGTTAAACTCCAAAGAACAATTCGATCTGATAAGACTCAAAAAATGAGTAAGATGATTTCAAGATTAGTTTGCTCAAATGAGTACGGAAGTGTTAGAGAATAAAATCACACATCGAATAAAAATAAAAATATAGATCAATTTATAAAAGTTTAAGTTACTTTTACATTTTAAGATGAAACTTCAAATCTTAATACTTTATACGCAAAATTGCTTAATATGAGTCCACTCCACTCTACTCCGTGACATTAATAATATAGAGAATTACAAACATTTGCATGAAACAAAATTTAAGAAATTGGTTAGACAAGACAAGAAGTGGAGTGGGTTTAGATAACAATCCATTATCTTAGACATCGTTATATTTTATTATTCTCAATTATTTGTGAAATTGTTTGAGTAGGTTTTAGTCGGTGCTAATGTGCTGTAGTCATGAAAGAGATGTTACGAATCATGAACAACCACATAATAATTGTCTTACATTAAGCATATATATATATATGATTATGCCGCCCCGTAAAAAAATTATTTAAAATTCATTTTTTTTTTCGAATTCATATTGAGGGATACATTCTCTTAATAAAATAATTTTGTACGTAGATCTATAATTTTCTCTACGTTTTAACCTCGTATTCATCAAAATCGCTTTTGTCTTTTATTTTTGTTGTGAGCATTAAATTGTAAACATGTTTTGTCCTAATCATCAAAATCAAAATCCAAATTAGAATAATAGAAACCAATTAGGGTGGCGTTCTCTTATTGGTTTTAGATCATGGTAAACCCATTTGCATGATTAGGAGGAATATTTAGTTGCTGTGGGTCGCTTTCTAGTCTTAATTTTCTATTCGTCGGGGAGGCGCCGCCATGGTGGCTGCGACGGTGACAAGTTAGGTGATTGAAGAAAAAGAAGGACGACTTAGTAGAAGAATTTTTGAGTTTTGTTCTATGATACAATAATTATCTTCTCAAGTTCAGTAGTATAGATTCTACTTGGATCATGCCATAGTTAATTTTCTGTGATTTTTCGATTTATCTTCTCAAAAATACTCCAAATAAATATATATTTTTATTTTAAAAATAACTTGTTTGATCCCCCTTTTTTTAAAAATATATATATTTCTTCTTTTTCCTTACAACAATATATTTTTCAATAAAATAATATTACACGTAATCAAAAAAAGTTTCCCTCATTTTTCACTACACATTCTACATTAATCTATTATTTTAAAATACATTCTATCTAAAAAATTGGACTCAAACAAACGTGCCCTTAATAATTAAACATGTGTTTTGATTCCATATGCCTTTCATAATGCGCCACTACACCAACAAGACCGTGTTGCAAAGCTCAACAAGCTCAATCATAAGTCAAAAAGTATGTTTTTCCATATATTTTTTCAATTTTTAAATTACACATTTTTCAAAAATATTATTTTTCAAAAATCACCATTACACAAATACCTGTTCCAACAAGATTTTTGTTTTAACTATTTAACAAGACATGATTATATAAATAAAGTAAAGAATTACATGACAAATCTTAATATATATTTTAGAATAGTAATTCTATGCCCATGTTTGGATCCCATTTTAATGAGATTTTGAAAAAAAAAAAAAAAATTTATACTAGAATAGTAATTTTCTGAAAAATGTGTAGTTTAAAAAAAAAAAAAAGGAAAAAACCTTGAATTTACACGTAAGATTATTTTATTTAAGAATATGTAGTTGAAAAGCCAAAAAAAAAAAAAAACAATGTATTAAAATTAAAGTGAGCCCAAATAGGATATTTGGTTCATGTTTATAAGAAACAATTCAATTTTTATCCACGTATTTGAAAGAACATAAGCAGTATAACTTTATGAATTATGCTACACAAACATGTTCAATTACATGAAAGCTAGAAAAGTAAGCAATATAAACTTACACGAACCAAGGTCTTCTAATTCGAATAGCTAATCTCGCTTACGACGTTCTGGATTTAGATCAAGTTAGACTAAGCTTAAAAATTATTTATTTTNAATTGAATACACCTAAACTTTTTAATTCTCCAAAAGTTTTTAAAAGTCTCAATTGAATACACCCCCCTAAGCTTAAAAATTATTTATTTTATTTTGACAGTGACATAAACTTTTTATTTTTATTTTTTGAGATAAATAATTTTGTTACTTAAAAAAAAAAAAAAGAAAAAAAAGAAAGAAGCTTAAGCATGCTCTAAATGACTATCTGTTTGATGAGGAAATAGTAGCGATGAAAAACAAACTTCTCTCTCTCTCTCTCTCTCTATTTTCCATAATTTCCTTCCGCCTTCTCTCTCTCTCTCTCTGTAGATTTCCATATCTACGTCAATATATCTCCATTTATATGTATATACCATTTCACGAGCTAGAACATTTGCCTTTTTCTTTGAATTCTCTGGAATTGAATTTCGTTTCAAACTTAATTAATTCTTTTTGCCCCTGCTATAATTTTCAATTCTCGAGCTAAAAGACCATCCCCTCCTTTTTTTTTTTTTTTTGTGAAAATAGCCAATGTTTTCTAAACAAATGTAGTATTGAAGGGTATTGGGCAACTGGGTAGGTGAGAATTCCTTTGATTGACTAATAAAATCTCTAATTTTTTGGTCCAGAAATAGCATTTATCTGAGTTTTTAGACAAAAGGGTCTCGAGTTCCAATAATTTATAATTTTTTGTATGAAGATGATCTTTATCGGTTTTTGTCAACTGGGTCTCTGAGGATTTTAGCTGAATTTAAGAAAAAGGTAAAAATAAATAAATCATGTCACCGGTTCCAATAGAGACTACAATGGCCGAAACGACGTCATGTTCTGAAGGTTTAAGTCGTTTTGGAGATCTGAGAGGGGTGCAATGGCGCATAGATTTAGGGGTTTTACCATCTTCTTCTTCATCTATCGAAAATCTTCGCCGAGAGACGGCCAATTCTCGTAGAAGGTAAATATCTTAACTCTTTGATTATTTTTTATTTGTTGTTCAGGATTCATTTTATTTCTAATTTGGTGACTCAATTGTCCTTGACAGAGGTTTGGGAAGTTTCTATGTTCATTTTATTGGCATGTGCTTGTCTTTTCATTAATTTGTGCACTTTCGTGGAGTGTATGGATTTTTCGAGTTATTCCATTTCTTTAGACATCAAATCGTGGTTTAATAAAGTTTGTTTAGTGATTCGCATTTGGAATCTTTTAGCATTGAAACTGGTAATCTTTTATTTTTTACTTGTTTAGTGGATTGTTTTCCAAATTTTTTGTTTTGGTTACAACCAACCTATATTCTGCAAGTAGTTATTAAATATTCGTTTTTATTCCAGTTTTAGGTAAAGAGTTTCTTTTTGATGATTCGATTCATGATTTATGTAGGTATGCTGCTCTGAGGCGGCAGCTTCTAGTCGATCCACAGGTTCCAAAGGATGGAAGTAATTCTCCTGATCTTGTCATGGACAATCCACTGTCACAAAGTCCAGGTAGATTTTCTGTATTATGCATACATTTATCACTGTGACTTTTTTATTCCCTCAAGCTTGGTAAACTTTCTTAAAGTGCCTGCATTTCTAAAACAATTTTTCTCCTCCTTTTTAAGTTTTCTCGATTAAGATTTCGTTTCTCAGCCATGTAAATAGCTTATACTTGAGTTACCATTCTTGTCCAGAACCTGCACTAGTGACTATTAAGTTCACGCACACACTAGACTTTGTTTTTTTTTTTTTTTAAGTAATCCATGCTATCTCTATTTGTCGTGCAGACAGCATGTGGGGTCGTTTCTTCAAGAATGCTGAACTGGAGAGAATGGTTGACCAAGATTTGACACGTTTATATCCTGAGCCGGGTAGCTATTTCCAGACACCTGGATGCCAAGGCATTTTAAGGCGAATTTTACTACTTTGGTGCCTTAGACATCCAGAGTATGGCTACAGACAAGGTAGGTTTTCTTTGTAGTTTGTATTCTGTTTTTACTGCTTTATCATTATTTATCAGTCATCAAAAGTGGCTGCCTCTAGTGTGGATTAGTAAGCGGAGATGTTTAGGCTGACAATTTGAAAATATACTTAATAGACTATTGGGCGATCTGAATTTGAAGAAGACTAATCAAAGTAGAACTTTCTGATTAATCAGTTCTGTGATGCTACCAGATGTGATTATCTCTGCCTGCAAAAAATATCTCATTAATTGCATAGACTGGGTGTGAAAGAATATCGAAGTCAGACTTTTCCTATCCAGTTATTATCACAGTCAAATTGATTGTTTACTCCCAGAATCATCTCTTCATTCGATCTTTCCATGCTTTCATTTGTAGGGATGCATGAACTCTTGGCCCCAATGTTGTATGTTCTACATGTCGATATTGAGCGTCTTTCAGAAGTGAGAAAACTTTATGAAGACCACTTCATTGACAAGTTTGACGGCTTCTCATTTCAAGAAAATGACTTGACTTATAAGTTTGATTTTAAAAAATTCTCAGATTCTGTTGAAGATGGGAATGGATTGGGAAAAGGTTCTTCGAAGTTTAACAGTCTCAATGAATTTGACCCCAAGATACAAACAATTGTTTTACTTAGTGATGCCTATGGGGCAGAAGGTGAACTTGGTATTGTTTTATCAAAGAAATTTATGGAACATGATGCATATTTTATGTTCGATGCTTTGATGAGTGGGGCAGGTGGTGCCGTTGCCATGGCAGATTTTTTCTCTCCATCTCCATTTGGGAATTCACATAATGGGTTCCCCCCTGTAATTGAAGCTTCTGCCGCACTCTATCATTTGCTTTCCATTGTTGATTCATCTCTTCATGGCCACCTTGTTGAACTAGGAGTTGAACCGCAGTATTTTGCACTTCGCTGGCTACGGGTCCTATTTGGGCGTGAATTTTCACTTGAAGACCTTTTAATTATTTGGGACAAAATTTTTTCGTATGATAATACCAAATTCAACGAACCTGCCGATAATGTTTCCGAGTCCAAATTTGCAGTCCTTGGTTCTCCTAGAGGAGCATTTGTTTCTGCTTTTGCAGTTTCAATTATACTTCATTTGAGATCTCCAGTGCTTGCCACCGAGAATGCTACTGCCTGTCTTCAAAGATTGTTGAATTTTCCCGACGATATAGATCTTGCTAAGCTGCTAGCGAAGGCAAAGTCCTTGCAGGCTCTGGCGATAGATGCGAACAACTCAACTTCCCCAATGATTTATCCCGGGTTTTATTACAGAAGTCAGTCAGTTAGTACTAGGGGTCATAGCCTTTCATTAGATTTAACTTCTCCAAGAACTCCCCAGAATGTGGTCCCCTATAGCTACTGGGAAGAGAAGTGGAGAGATTTGAACAAGGAAGAAGAGCACAAGAAAGGTGGTGCTGAAAAACAAGTTCCAAACAGCAGAAAAGGTTGGTCAGAGAGAGTAAGATTGCGACTGTCTAGAACAGAATCAGATCCATCTTCATCTAAGGTTGGTAAAATACAGAGAGACCAAAAGTCATCTGTTAGGAAAAGTTTGTTGAAAGATCTGGCCACTCAGCTCGGATCAGACGAAGATACAGAAAAGATAGGGTGCGACGGAGATTTAGGCCATGAGGACCCAGTTGAGGTCAATGGGCAAGAAATTACCGATAAGAATTTTGGTAGCACGTCCAAGCCAAGAGATTTGAGTGGAAGTGCAGAGAGTGAAGAGAATTCTTCCGATTTCTCAGATTCACCAAGTCCTGTTCATGGGGTTAATGTTCATCAGAACGACTCAGGAAGAAGTAGCATAGCATCAAACTTATCCATTGATGAAAATGATCCCGGTCCATGTGGCACTACCCTGGAATGCTCCCCTCTTCCCATCTCAGATTCACCTGATGAACTGTCTCTAAAATGTGCAGAGAATGACAATTCTGTAGGTAAATCAACCATGGGCATGAAGGAGCGAAAGTTTCTATCAGGGAAATTTCAATGGTTATGGAAGTTTGGATGGAATGCGAGTGAGGGGACATCTGAAAAGATAGCTGCTTCTGAAGATGCGAAAGCTTGCCAAGGAGGAAGTGTTCAGAACACCATAGTTGGCTCTTCGACAGCCGATGGATGTGATAGCTCTTCGGGAATCAGCGAAGCAGAGACAGTTGAGCAAAACTTGATGGGTAGCTTCAGAAATCTTGGGCAATCCATGCTTGAGAACATCCAGGTACCAGTCAGTTAATTATGAATTCAGTCCATAATGGTTTTAGCTGTCAGTAGAATGTTCTTAAATAGCCTCATAATGATCACTATTTTGGAAACTTTCACATTACAATATTATGAAGAAATCACTTTTCTTTCAACCAAAGCTGCTATGTTCCTTGAAAAACTTGATTCAATTTGAAGTGTTGGACGTATACAAGCTTAATATAAGAAGTCCTTCACCAAGAAGCTTTTGCATAAAAAGAAAATATAATGGAAAATGCTTGTTTCAGATTGATTGTTACCTGAACAGAAGTACATGTGTGATTTTGTTTGAATGTGCAGGTAATCGAGTCTGTTTTTCAGCAGGATCGAGGTCACACTGGACCCTTGGAGAACAGCTTGAAAAATGGTTTTGTTGGGCAAGGACAAATTACCGCCATGGCAGCCCTTGAAGAGCTTAGAAAAATCAGCAATCTTTTATCTGAGATGTGATGAGGAAGTATTTATTTAAGTTAAAAACTGTGTATAGATTTTGTATTTATTTCTATCTCGAGGGGCAGAATCAATAGTTTTCCTTCGGCATTTTTTTTTTTCAATGCAATTTTTTTACATGTAGACAGACTTGTAAATAGAATCATTATCTATAATTATTCTTATTCATAATAAAGTCATCCCCATCATTTGGACATAGTGGTCATAAGGATGCAATGTGTTTTGGCACTCAGATTCTGGTAAGCGACGAAGTTAGCATCTGCTACAACATTTGAAAGTCTATACCTTCATCCTCTCTTTTTCTTGAGCCATGCTTCAGGCAATGTCTTTTGACATTCAGATTCTTGTAAGCGACGAAGTTAGCCTCTGTTACAACATTTGAAAGTCTGTACCTTCATCCTCTCTTTTTCTTGAGCCATGCTTCGGGCAATGTCTTTTGACACTCAGATTCTTGTAAGCGACGAAGTCAGCCTCTGCTACAACATTTGAAAGTCTGTACCTTCACCCTCTCTTTTTCTTGAGTCATGCTTTAGACATGTCTTTTGGCACTCAGATTCTTGTAAGCGACGAAGTTAGCCTTTGCTACAACATTTGAAAGTCTGTACCTTCACTCTCTTTTTCTTGAGCCATGCTTCGGGTACATATGGTTTTCCCCTTTTTCTTTGTTTAATATCGTTGAGGCCACCTTAGTTACATGCCACAAAAAAAATACACGCAGCGTAAAATAGACTATAGATCTTTTCTCAATTTACATAAATAGACATCTTATTATTGAATAAATTGGTCCATGAATTATTCCATTAATCACAAGCATGTGCATGCGAATATGATAAAATCGATTTATTAGTACAAAATACTGAATAGAGCAATTTTTGGAATTTGATTTTTAGAATTGAAATTTTGGTTAAGAATAAACTTGAAAAGTGATTTTGTATCAACTTCGCCCAAATATTCGAATTTGATCCGATAGTCAAATTACGAAAATAAATATACTAATTTTTTTACTCATCAAGTAGATCGTTGTAATTTATTTGAAATCTAAAAATCAATTTTCGGGTTAATGAAAAATTGTGATCCAAAGTTCGAAGGGAAATTGAAATTCAGCATGTGAGGCTGTCGCTCGAGCAACAGACCAACACCAGGCGAGTGACAACTTTCTGCTTTTGTTGCTCGAGCGACGCACGGGCGAGTGATTGCAAAAGGCTGCGACCCTTCACCTTCTATATAAAATACCACTAGAACATTCATTATTGGTTCCATTCCATTTTTACACTTTGGATTTGTTTAAAATTTTTTTTTTTTCAAAGTGATTCCTTTTTTGCATAGAAGTCATGATTATAGTAGAAAGGAAACTCTGTTCGAGTTCGTTTGTTTAAGCCATTTGAAATGCTCTTATGAATAGACGTGGTCATTGTATTTTAAGAGATAATTGTCGAAAAATCGTTAACACCGATGCAAAACAAATTTATTTTAACGAGAAACTGTCAAACGCTTGTCTCGATCAATCCAATCACTTGCATTTTCTATTTTATTTTTTGATTTCTTTGAACTTGAGATTTAATTTAAAAAAAATTAACTATTCTTTTGATTATAGTAAATGTTTTTTGTTGAAGAGTAGAAAGTATTAAATCCGTCGTCATGTATTTGATTTTGATAATTATCATTTCCACTTCTCAGATCCTATTTTAATAAGTATAAACTTTATTCGATTTCGCACATGTAAAAAGTACATTTTGAGAATATAATTCGTTATCGATGTAATATCTCCAACACCCATTTCACGAAATCAATGCACAAAATAGATCTGTCTTTTGATTGACACTTGGAATTGTTCCCACAAAAGATTATTCTACATCACCGATGGCTATCTTCGGTCAGCAGCTTTTGCTACGGGTCTTTCCTCTTATGGGCATATCTTGCAGTAGGGTGAATGGAGTGAAGTGATATTACTCTGCTTCACCAAAGATCCCCTAAAGGACAGCAAAACGCATATGACTCCTATAAGAGGGTCACATATGCACAACCTCAAGTACGATTGTCAAATGGCAGGTTCGCCAGGGAACTTTTGGGGTGGACGAGCTAAGGTAAGGTGAAAACAAACAAGGTTGCCCATATTGGATAAATCCCCAAGTACAGGGGAAGGTTTCACAGGGGACTTACAGGGCCCCCCCAAGGGGCCTGGGCCCCACATGTATTTAAAAAAAAAAGCAGGGAGCCCACCATGTGTCTTACCTGTAAAGTGCCTGTGGGAAATTTCCCTGTACTTAAGCAAGGCCCGAACATATTAGGCAATGAGAGACTGTATGTACAGCGGAAAGTGCCAGGAAAATTGTGTCAGAATTCATTGGACTTTGCACAAAAAATAAATTTAAAACAACCAATCAAAACCCACCACATCAACACCTGAGAATTTCCTCGGCAATTTCCCCTTACAAATATCTTTATACTTGGGGGATACTCAAGTCCTCAAGGTAAGAAGTGTCTATTAGGATCTATAACTGAAGTGATGTATAATTTCCTCGTGTATGAAGGCATAACAAATTTCTCCTAGCAAAATCAAAACTTCAAATCAAAAAAAAAAAAAAAAAAAAAAGAAGAAAAAAGTAAAAAAAGAACAACCTGATGTGAAATAATAGCATGTGAATTAAATTCATAATGTACGCTTAACATGAATCCGTTTCGTAAATTTCTTCGCAGATGAATTCACATCATCTCCAAGCATAATTTTTTCTTCCATGTGAACCTTTTGAATTCCTTTAGAGCACGCCATTGACAAATGCCTGCTTTCATTTCAAGCTTTTACATTGAAAACTCATAATTCAACTAAACCGGCTGTACCTATTTTACCTTAACAATTAAGTTATGCTTAAGTATGTTACCTAACACACATTCAAACCATTAGGAACACACACATTTTGACACCCCTGTATTGGCAAATGCCTTACTTTTTACCTCTCAGAGAATTAATAAGCACAATGTTCTTATTTATCAGCAGCTGCTACAAAATATAATACCAACAAGAAGCATACCGTTAAGCCATCATTCAACCCTATGCCAAAAACCCATGGATCAAACAGTCAAGTAAGAGTCAGTTTCGATTTTGAAAAGATAATAGAATTCACCATCATGTCTAAGAAAATAAGCATTTAAATTAACCGTTTGGCTTATTCATTATTTCAAACCATACAAAAGAAACTACACCGGTCGACTCAAAACAACATTTGAATAAGATTACATATTTCTTTAGTCGGGTGGAATGAAGTCACCGGTTCTGTACAAGCATTTCATCTGCTTGCTCTCTTTCCATAATAATCTTCAACTCTTACCTTCTGCATGCTCTAGATATCTACAAGGGTGAGCAAGCCTGAAAAACAAGATTGTATTTACAAAAAAGAACTTTTCTGCCAGGTAATCCACATTATTCTCCGAGTCACATGCCCATCCATGCAAGTATACTAATAGTAATTTTTTGTGTAAAGAACAACACAGTTACGAACAATAATACTTTTGGAGTGACAGTGCTGCAGGATATTTCCCTGTTCAGACACGCACTAAGAAATAAAATACGTGCACTCTACCAATCATTACTTTCACAACTATAAAGTAGGGATTTTTTAGTGCAAAGAAAAACACACTGTTACGAGCAATAATATGAAAAGTATAAAGTGACAATGCCACAGCACATTTCCTTATCCCGCTCGTGCAGAACAAATATGGATTGACCAATATTATTTGATAATGCTGTAAAACTCACCCGAGCAACCAGATTTTAATAAAGCATACTCTTCATCCTTCCTCGTCCTCCGATGTGTTATGTGCATTGTTCACTTCATTTTGAATTTTCACCTCCACTTCCATTAATGGAATTGGATGTACGGGTGACGTACCTACAGTATACATATGCTAAATCAGTATGCACGAAAACCATCAGTGGTCGAAGATACTCTTAAATGGCGTTTTCATGAAAATTTTCAACTTCCCACACTTATGTTCAATTTAGAAACCGTAATGTAAAGCGTATTGAAAAATACGACACACACACTCACAGTTTCTAGCATTATCCTAACAAGATCCCATTACAGCCCAATTACTGGTATTATTCCTTCAAATAACACCACTGAACTTCTTCCACATTTTAGAGAAACTAGTAACATGACATCATTAAGCTACTACAGTCTTGTAATACAAAAATGAGAACCACAAATGAAGAAAACCAAACTCCTATATTTTAAGATCCAAAAGAACCGTGATCAAAGAATTTTAAGATGGCATTAAATTGACAGTTTTAACAAGCCAATAACAGAATAAAGAAGAGTGATTCGAATTCTGGCCTACAATGTACCAAAATCAAATATATATGATACATATAAGGGTAGATTTCCTGTCATTTACGGAGCACTGCAGGGAAGCATCACATAGCAAAATGCTTAATTTGACAACTGATATGGAAAATCTGAATATCCCAATGGCAGTACTTCTCATTCTTAAGAGGTGAAATCCCAAAAACGAATCAGTCTTCACGCAATATATAAAAATCCCAACGTCCATTATATGGAAAGCCATGAAAATTAATTTATTCACTACAATTTTATCTTTACCAGTTCTTGCCCAAAATAAGTGTGGAAATCTGAACTTCTTTAACCACTATCAAGGCGGGACTTCGGATAAATTCTCATATTCAAAACACATCTATCACACTAGATCTCAAAATATAAAGAAATCAAAGTTACCCAGATTCTTTAATTACTTCATTTAAATTCAAATTCATTTAAGGATCATCTGTCCAATAAAAAAGAGACCGCCAAATCATCCAATCTACCAATTTCATTCCGATCCAAATAAACACAATAATAAGAAAACATTTTTCATTACCTTCGACGAAAAAAGTAGAAGAGGGCCATCCACGTGCAGAGGTAAACGACATCGTTTCATCCTCCGTCAAAAGATCAAATTGCGGGCGAATCTTCCCTGCTCCCACCCCAGAAGACGTCAATTTTCCAATCACCTCAATCATACCGTGTGGATGTCTCATAGTACTCCTCCGAGGCGGGACCCAGTAGGAATACCCAGGTAAAAATGGGAGCCAATCGGGTGCTGCACGGCGCACGATTATACTCTGGATAGCCTCCTCGAGTTTCTTAATCCCGACCGTGAGTACCTCCTCGGGCGAATCGGTATGGGAAGAAGCAGATGACGAGTCGACTTCAAGTTCGATAAGTTGGGCCTTGTGGGACTTGTTGGAGCGGTGTCGGTGGTGGCTGATTAGGGCCCCAGGGGTGAGGGATGCGGGGTGGAGAGAAGACCTTGGGAGGGTTTGAGAGAGTATTCGAGACATAGCCATTAGATTAAGAGAGAGAAATAGAAGAGTTGTGGAGAGAGAAAGTGAGATGAGATTTGCTATGTCTAGGACATGGATAAACAGTCAGTCGGAGTTGTCATATCCGTGGGCCAATAACCCGAATAATCGGGTCGGTTTCAATTTTGAGAAAATTACATCAGTCTCCAAACTTTCGACCATATTAATTATTATCTCTCATATACCTTTTTTATTTTTTAGACAAAAGTTTTCTTAAAATTAAAACTCTGCCAAAGATCATTTAAGAAATCAAATTAAACTCTTACAAACTGGGAATGATCCCAAGTGTGGTTTAAATGATAAGATCATTAAAGTAGGTCATAAATGTACACATTTAATTAGTCTTATCATCCTTCAAAACCTCTTGATTCATCTTACAGGAAAAAAATGCAAATGAAAATACATTAAAACCCTCAAAATGGTGCTAATGTGAAAGGCCGGTGGATTTGCGAAAAGTGACGAGTGATTATCCTCTAGGAGTGAACATAGTTCAATTTAGTTGTGGTTCCAAGATAACTGAATCGAACAATGAATCAATTGGTTTTTTTGATAATATAACCAAATGGTTTTTTCTAAGATATGGAATCGAACCGTTCGGTTTGATTTGGTTTGGTTCTAGTTTCATTTTAAAAAAATTTAAACTTAAATTATATCCATAAGTTAGTAATATATACCGAAGTATAAATAAATAAATAAATATTAGCCATCAGCAAATTCAAATTATCAATCATTAAGACTAAAGAAGTCCAAACAAACAAACAAAATATAGTCATAATTTGAACAAAAGATTGTTTAATAAGCAATATCAATGATTTATTAAATTACTTGCAGTAGTTTTAACAACACACCCCTACAATAAATGATGGATTATGCAAAACTTTTACAGTCTACTTTTAAAGACAACCATTACAAATTTAATACTCTATGAATATTTATTGGATTTTCCTCTATTTGAAAAGAACACAAATAATTCATCAAACAATTAAGGTAAAAAAAATAGTTTAAAGGCTTTTTAAGTGGCTGATCAATTTCATTTTTAGAACTTAAAAGAGTTTCCTCCATTGACGTGATATAATGTGATGCCAGCGTGCTTCGACATTGTATAAATTGAAAAGGAGTGAAGGAGAAATGATTCAAATGAATACAAAATTAGAGTGTACATAATTAATGAGCTATCTCCAATGATCCAAAATTGATTAATGGGCAGTATCCAATTAATGGATTGTCTCAAATGAATATATATATATATAACCAAATGGTTGTTAATCCAAAGAATCAAAACCATATTTTTTTTTGTTAGAATAGAATCGAACCGTTCGATTTGATTTGGTTTGGTCTAAAAATTTTGTCCGCCTCTATTATCCTCTACTGGCGGCGAATGTGGGGGAAGAACCCCTAACTGATTTTGAAGTTTCAAGGTTGCATTTTACACGAAATTGATTCAATATGCCGTTCCATATTTATTTGGATTAGCTACCACAAGCTTCGTATATGGAATGTAAGTGTATTGCACTAAGCCATAGAGCAATTTCTTTTCAATGATATCTGGTTAGTCGAGTCTACCTTGTCAAACATGTTGAAATTGATCAACAAAGTATTGATAATTAGTTAGATAGACACCATTGATTATGCTACATGTAAGTGCTATACTATAGGTTCAATCAACTTTGGATATAAACACTTTTAACATATAAGTAATGTATATTTATGGCAAGATTTATTACTTAATTGAATTAATGTTCTAATAAATTAAATAATAAAATCCATAAATTTAAGTTTTTGTAATTTGTTAATCACAAGGAGTTGTGATTGTGAGATACAAATTATATATGATTGAATCTTAAACCATCCGTAGTCGTAAGTAATAACAAGATATATATATTGTTAATATAGATAGATCATCATGTGTGGCATTTCATACTTGTGAAGTAAGTAGTTGTTCTCACATGCTAAAGTGTGGTGACACTTAAATAAACACGTGGGTTTTATGTTATAAATCAAAATATTTGAGACCCGTTGGAGAGATTCCACATAGATAACTATCTGAGTATCGATGGTTAATTTCTAACGCTCGATAATAGAATTGGTCATTCGACTTGAGGTCATCATAGTGACTTATATGAGGACAGTCATACTTTAGTCATGTTAGATGTTGCATGCCAATGGTCGCTAATATAATATTGTTTGGGTATGTCAAGAATCATATGAAGATTGTGAATGATTAATAGAGGATTCGTCACTCTTAAATAGTAAGAGATTATGATATACATTTCATTTAGTTAATTTGATAACAAAATCCTTAGTTAATATGTACTTATAAGTCGAAAATGATTATATTTTCATAGTAAACGAACAAATTTGATTTTGTCATACCACGTGATATTTTTCGTCACGTATATTGTCTGACACATTGCTAGATGTCAATTTGAGACGATAGATGTGAATTAATGATAAATTAAAAGAGATATTTTAATTTATCTCTTTTAATTTATCATTTTGATTAGATCAAAATAATAATTCACGTCGTTAGGAATCATGATCAGTAACCTGATGAATCACACACTAAAGGAGAACCAAAAGATTGAGATTCACCAATTAATTAATTAATTAGTGTTGGACAATTATTTAATTTGGTTGCTTGTTATAGACCCGAATTAATTAATTAATTCATAAACCAAAATTAATTAATTGGATTGATTAAATATTGAACCGAGTTACGTTTAAGAAACGGGTTAAACTCACTTGGATTTATATTAATAAGTCATTAGGATTTCATAAAAATTGAATATAACACAATTTATTATCTTGCTAACATAAGAAAAGGAAAACTTTAATTCTCTCATTCTTGTTCCCTGTGTGGATTTTTATTGGAGACTAGACAATTAAAAAATTGTGGATTGTAGATCGTGAATGTTCGTATTCCAAGATCATCAAATGAGTTTGCAAAATCTACAAAAGATATAACTTTTATCACAGTTTTTATATAAACACAAAGCAGATTCGTGGCGGGAATTGATTTTTTTTTTTTTGTGTGCATGATTAAGTAAATTCTCAACACGACAATCATGGACTGTAGAAACACTACTAAAATGTTGAAAATCTTTCAATCTCGAGATTTTGAATCATAGATTTCGTAGCTCTTATAATTAACAAGTAGAAGATATGGTAAATATCTGATCACACCTTGATTCTTAAATCTTATTTATTCAAGGATGATATGTCGTGCGTAAAATGCACGATCTATTGAGTTACACGAAATATTGCATTATAGACTAATGCAGCTCTTACGTTTAACAAGTAGAAGCTTTGGCATGAAGCTTGTCGTAACTTGGTCCCTCAAGTCTTATTTATTCAAGGATGATGTGACAATCTATGAGTTACATGAGATATTGCTTTATAGATTAATGCAGCTCTTAGGATTAACAAGTAGAAGGCTTGTCACAAATGTCATAGTACCTTGGTTCCCAAGTCTCATTTATTCAAGGATGATATGAAATGTCGTGGGCACGTGCACAATAGTTCTCATCTACACTCCTCTAGTTGATAGTGTGTTCCTTCTTAACTTGACATGGCGCGTATAGTTTAAGCACACAAACATTTGTTTTCAACTTTCATGATGTTTTTAAAGAAACAAATTTGTGTGTTTTGATCTAATTTATCTCGATCAAAGCCATGGAGTTACACTAGTCCAGAAGCTAATATGGACATGAAGGATGTCAAATTGTTGTTTGAAACAGGGTTTCTCAAGGCCATAGCCAATTTCAGAGCATGAAATATTAAGTACAGTTGCTGAGAGAAAGCAAGAAAGTTGAAATTGATACTACCCCATCTTAGGCCATAAAAGAAAAGGAAAGTTGACAATAAGCACTTTGCATAGAAACTCTAGGTTAAAGAAAGTAGAAGAGAATTTATATAACACCATTAATGTGTGTTAAGCACTGATGAACGTGGTTGTCCACTGAAATTGTTAGAAAACAAGTCAATTTGCAATAACCTGGTGATAAAACTTATACCACTTGTTATGAATAATAAAACCAAAAAAATATGATAAGAAGAAAAAATCACAAAAACATAAGATTTAATGTGGAAACCCAAATTCGGAAAAAAAAACCACGGACGGAGACGGAGAATCCACTATGATCAATAGCAAAGAAGTACAAAAAAATCTCGCAAGACCCTCAACCTATGTCAAAATATGCCAGTGTCTCTCTATAAACTAGATCCTCTAACTTCGATGTTATCTCAATGCTATACAATGTTTCGCTATGTTATCTCAAGGCTACATCATGTGGAGTATATATAGGAGCCTAATTTTGGTGTTTTGAATGATGTAGAATACACGAATTTCAATTTGAATCACAATAGGAGATTTTTATCCCGAACAGGTGGCCCCGACTTCTTGCCTCATTCTTTCGCTTTGGGCGCCTAGGTGCTGTCTCTCTGATGCAAAAAACACCTAAAGCCTTTTCATCCATTCCAAAGTCATTTTCCTATCAAACTTCCAATCTTCGATAAATTTTAATTCATTTTCAAATTGAACTTTCAAACCAAAATTGTTTATGCCTCCTTTATCAATCAAACAACCCAATCATAATCCAAATAGGAGTTTGTGTCATAATCCAACAATCTCCATCTTGACACAAATTCTAATGCAATGAATTATTCTTCAAGCAATTATCCAAGTAAAGTGTTCCAAACACAAAACTCCACCTATTCTACCATGTCCTTCCAGGCATACTCAGCAACTGTGAACAAAATCTGAGCCCTACTTACCATCATAACTACCTTGGGCCCTATATTGGCTTGAATCATCCCGTTCGTTACCGACTCTACCCGAGTTACCAAATCTGCTCGAATTTTCCCCACGAGCAACCTGATCGTACCAACTCCGTCTGAGCCACGTTTATCAAACCATAAGCAATCATATCAGCCTTACCAAACCTCTCCTAGGTCTACATCTCCTTTGGTGATAGCTTCATTAACCGTGATCGTAGAACCCTGCAATACATATAATCGAGACTTCATCTGCCCATGTATCACAACTTTGACACTCTTACTAACTTTCAGAATTCCACCTCCATCGGTATACATGTACCCCTTTGAATCAAGAGTACTCAAATAGATAATATTTCGCTTCAAGTCTGGAACATGTCTTACATCACCAAGGGCCATGACTGTCCCATCGAACATTTTGATTCTGATCTTACCAATAACAGCTATCTTACAAGGCGAATTGCTTTTCATTACCAAGTAATCCCTTGTAACAGTTTCATATGTTGCAAATTAATCCCTATTTGGACACATAAAAGATGCGAACTGTATCAAGAATCCAATTCTCCTAAGGTTTGGAGTCACCGTCAGAAACGACCTAAAGATCTCCATCACTGTAGTCTTCTACTACAAGACTAGTTTCATCGGAATTACTAGGTTGTCCCTTCTGATCTATAGCAATTAATTTATTCCCGTTCTGCCACTTCGAACAATCTTTCTTCTTGTGTCCCTTCTTATTGCACAAATAATAGACTATATCACTGTTATTAGTTTTAGACGTGCCCCTTCCATGACCAACCGAATTCCTCTCATGAACAACAAGACACTCTGCCCGGGCCTCCAATTCGACGACTAGTTGCTTCATCTTCTCTCTAGAATAAAGCGCGTCATAAACCTCTTCAATGGTGAGAGTATCTCGACTTTACAAGATAGTATTTCTGAATGTCATATATGAGGCGAGAAACAAACATAGCAAAATCAACCCTTAAGTTCTCATCATCATACTTGACTTCTAATGTCTCCAAATCAGCTACATTTTTTTTTTTTTTAAATCATATAGATGTGTAACGCCCCAAATTTTATTGACTTAAATTTTAAGGTGTTACCGGTATAATTCATAATCATACTTGAAGCGGAAATATTTAATTAAAAATTTAAACCCTCAATTTATTTGAACCTTCATATACTGAATTATATAAACATAGAGTCACGAAATTTAGAACGTTTAATAGAAATAAAGAAACACAAAATATCGTAACATAATTTATTGTTTAATGTTTTCTTAAAATTTTACTTGGGCAACCCGCGCACCACTTAACCACTATCCACGTTGACCAATCTAACCTGAAATGTTAAAATTTGAAGGAATGAATAATTTAAACCCAGTAGGATAAGTGTGTTCAAAATAATATAATAAATTTTTAAACATAA
>CAIGRB010142172.1:3397-21236 GCA_903798255.1 Fraxinus quadrangulata | reverse complement strand
TTAAATGCTTGATTTTATGTAATTTCCTCTTCCTTCAATTGAAAATATTTGATCCATATTGATCCACCTTTTCAATTAACAAAACGCTCCCAAAAACCTCAAAAACCGTGGATTTCATAGGCAGCTGGAAACCTCGTATCTTTGCACCCACCCAACCCTATTCTATATGTAAATACGTGTACATTATTCATATAGTTTCTCTCTCTAAAACTAAACAACAGCCATTTCTTTAATTAAATAATGTCAAAAATGCATGTCACGTCATCATCTGTAGACAAGGTTCTAAAGAATTTTGCACAAGTAGATTAACTTTGCTAGAATATAGATGGATCGTTTCAAAATCAGAGTAATTCACACTTCTAGTTAGGAAAACACTAAATCCTTATATATTTATTTTGAAAGATAAATTTATTTCTCACATTTACTATATAAAGTATGTTTTGAGTCTCAATTTTTGCTCAAAATGTATTTTGAAATACTATTTTGATGAAGAGTGCGTAATTTAAAAATAAAGAAAAATTTTGAATTTACATATAATATTATTTTATTAAAGAATGTTAGTAAAAAAATAAAAGAGAGAAATCCATTTTGAAAATATAATAGATATATTGTCCCTGTAATAGAAAATTTTCGTCTTCCCCAGTAGAATTGTTGAATGCAATCTTTTTAGTTTATGTACACTTCATGAACAAGCTCCGAGGAACCTTTTGGATTAATATTTCTTACAGATATAACGACTGCATTACATTCTCATCAAATTATGGTAAAGGACACTGCCACAGCCCCGTTCAATGATTCATTTTGTAAGAACAAATTCCACCAATTTCACACATACATTTGAGAGGCTTCTTGAATTGCCCTCAATTTATTTGATTTTGCTGTAATAATGACAATTGACAAATGCAAATTTAACAGGTAAAAGATTATATGCCAAAACATCTGCAATAAACAAACGATGCATTGAATTTGGTACCCAAAAAAGGAAACCATTTCTTCAGTTTATATGTTTTTTTAGCAAAATAACAGAGTAGCATAGGGGCAAAAGTTTACGTCATTTCTTGTGACCGTCTTACACATCGACTAACTTTTTTCTTGAAGTTGTCCCTTTGTTCTCTCCATTCCTTCTGCAGAAATCAATCGGTAAACAAGGGAAATAGGGAAATCAATGATCCACTTAGGAAGTAGGTATGAATGGAAACTTGAGAGCGCACATCCATACAGTTGCAGAATACTTCCGTTTTAGTTACTTCATAAAACTTCATTTTCATAGATTATCACACTGGTTGAAGAAAATGTGCATGTCTAACTGTTAACCATGCTACAATTTTCATATTTCATCACTAAAGAGAGGAGCAACTTGTCGAAAACCAAAAAAGAAAAAAGCTCCGGGATAGAAAAGCTATTGACAACGAAACATCATAGAGATCCACATTGGATTATCAAACCACGCAATACAAATTAACAAGCACAAGGACCTGAATCTCCAAATTTCACGAATAGGAACACAGTGATCATGAAATGAAGTAGGTTTTGTGAGTAATCGCTTTCAAGTTAAATTCATATCCAGCAGATATCAATAAAAAGGAATTGATAGTTGAAATATGTGACCAACTTCTTGATCAAACCAGATTACGTTATTTCTTAACAAAGAATTCCATTTCTAAGAGAGTTGAGAGTCAAAGATGACCAGCTACTAATGGTGGCAATGGGACACGGTCGCCCACCTGCTCAGCGGACCAGTTCATGGGCCGGCTCGTGAGAGCTCGATCCATGGGCAGGCTCGTGGGTATTCTTATTTAATTACACTAAATTTCCTTGATTTTATACTGTAGTTAATTTTTTCTATATTTTTTTATTAAAATTAGACTCAAGAAAAGATTTGAAAAGCTCGCTGGCCGACCCTGCTAGGCTAATCTTGGCCCACTGCTCCCCCTACTACTTCTAAGAAGAAAATAACATCTGAGAACACCTTACAATTCTTATTCTGGAGTTTCCTGAGATTCTTCCAAAAAAAGTCAGAATTGTGCTCCTAGATTAATATTTTATGCAAGGAACGATAATTTACTAATTCTTCACATAAATTATTATACTAATAAGAAAAGGGGGGGAAATAGAGAAAAAATTGTCTTGGGAAAAAATAAAAGAGAGAGAGATAAGCAAAAAAAAATGGCAAAGATATAATTAAATTTGATGATGGAAATAAGCATAAGAGAAATCATCAGATGTATTGACACTTACAGCAGCTTCGACATTCGCAGGAGATTCATCATTAGGACTTGAAAGCATTGATATGATGCTTAGAACTATACTTTCCACCTGAAAATTAAAATTAATAGTATCAATTTGTATCATATAGATGTGAAGCCGACGTTAAAAGGGTTAGTATTACATTGTGATATGAAGTAAGTCCTACAGAACTGACTGATGTCAGTTGACTATGATACAGAAGGAATGATTTAAAAAACTGGAAGCAGTTTGTTGGGGGGTGCCCCCAGTACCAATGACAACACAGACAAATAATTACTCCTTATGAGATGAAGCTCAAGTAAATAATATCCAGAGGAACAAACAATGGTCCCTAAACCAAGCCCGTATGGTATGATCATTTCTGAATCCCTGATGAAATGTTTAAGAGGTGCTCCTGACAAGCTGAATCGTTACCAAAAAACGTATAAAGGTTCCCCATTTTTCAGTTAGTATTTGCAAATTTATGTGTGTCATCAACAATGGATAATAGAGAGAGAAACTTATCACTGGTGCTAAATCCAAAACTATTTCTTCTAAGAGGTCCAAGAAAAATCAAATCTTTTGGGCATTTAAAGCATTTATCTGTTTCATCTAACATCCAATATAATCTTTACACATTACACCCTATCTTCCTTTCTTAGACATATTCAGAGTACAGCACATAAACAATCACCCTTCAGTCAACATACTACTACACTTTGACTCCACAACATCATTGTTCCAAGTACAACTGAACTTCTAAAGGAACTAGAGCTATATTATCAGCACATTAATTAAGGGTTTGTTTGAGCCACATTATTTTGGAATAATGTATTTTGGAATAGTTGATTGATGGAGAATGTGTAGTTGAAAATGAAGGAAAAGTTATTGATGTGATGAAAAATATTATTTTATTGAAGAATGTATGGTTGAAAATAAGTAGAAGAATGAGAATAAAAATTTTAATGTGGATCAAACAGGGGCTAAAACTATATTATCAGCAAATAACATAGAAACGTGCCTCATCTTGGATATGTAAAGTAATCACATCTACAAGTATAGTACAATTTTGATACAAATCAATTGCAACAGAAAATTTCCCAGTAATATCTCCTATATTTCCCACTTGTGACTTCTTACTCATGCCAAAAGTGAGGAAGCTACCTTGACTAAATCACAAGGAATTAATGGAGCAGTAAACTTTGCAGCACGCAGTCTTTTACTATCCCAAAAAATAATGATTAATGTAATATGAGTTTCTCTTTTAGCAGCACATACCACTTCCCTAAGAACCTTATGACAAGTTTTGTTTTTAAATCATTAAAAACCTGAAGCAAGTCCTACTGTTTTAAATACTTTCCCATCGATCTCCATATTATTAGATAGCATCCAAAGTATATCTTCCAAGAATAAAACCATACCCTTTCTCCTCTACATTCTACTTGTTCCTATTTCTTCCTTGAATCACATTATTCTAATAAAGTTTCATGGCATTCATGAACTTAAGACCTATATAATTTGTGCAATATGGTATATCTCCCTTGTTCTTATAGGTAGGACCTACAACATTCTTCCCCTATTCATCGTGTAATTGTTAACATCTCCATAATAATTGCATTAGCCACAAAATATCTCACTCGCTTCAATACTTCTATACTCTCATTTTAAGATCTAAATAGTCTAATAAACATTTAAATTATTCAAAATCAAAAGATCCCACGAAGCACAATTTCTTCAATTAAATAACATGTAAAATTAATTCCTCCTCAATACACATGATTTATAACTCTACTCCTTATATTTTGACGAGTCTTGTAAAAAGCTCTATCCTCATCTTCCAAGCTGAGTGTACAAGTTTATAGATTTCTCATAAGCCCAATAAGTTTCTAACACTCATGCCACAAGTTAACTGCATAAAATATGTTAGAAGTTGAAATAATTTAGGACATACTCTCGACCCAAAATTTAATGGCACTTTGATTACAAAGACCAGAAAAGTAAATAGCTGACAAGATCCAACTACTTTAACGATACGCCAGACGTAAGACGAAGGAATTAATTTATCTCGTACCGTATGGACAGGTGACCAGCGCTCACTAGCAAGCTCATAGCCATTTGGATCGTCGCCGGGAGGATGAAGAATTGAAATACAAACCTTTCCGTCTGAATAAACTGCATTTCACATGAAGTTTCACATAAATACACTATAAAATCTAGAATAACAATAGTGTAGGTAACAGCACATTCTTATAGGTGAAAACCATTAGGATGCCACATCTCCGAGGTAAATCTCACTGTCGGAGGACTGTTCGGGTAATTTTGGGGGAAGCTCATAATGGCATTGAAGAAACCACCCTCACTGCGTATGAGATTTTAAAACAATAATGATCAGAAGATGAATCATGCAGCATCTTTCAATAGAACTATTGTAACTATACAGACAAAATCATCAAAATTTTAAAACAAAACAGAGTCTAATCATTCTGCCACATATGCAATAAGATGAAATAATTTATTTAAGTTCAACTTGGTCAACATGTCTGCCATGTCTTTCATAAAAAACTTCTCAAGTTATTATCAGGGAAGAGTCAGTGTTGCATTTAACAGTCGTCAATCTCTCTATATCTCTCTCACGCATGCACGTTCATCCACTAATCCAAACATGGATTGGCTCCTGAACTCACAAACGATCTCTTTTGAACCATCTCACCCCATCTCTCCAATATAGTTCCACTTCTCTACTCCAATGCTTACTTCAACTTTCTACATGACAATATATCAAGTATAATACATCCCTACAGCAGGCACAGTTTCCCAGCCATATAAAGCATCAAAGCTGTTATTAAAAAAAGTTATATTTTCCTGTTTGTAGTGAAATATTCTAACGATTAAAATATGTACACATCATGATCTGCTGCTAATATTTCATATTTGGTAGTTTACTGAAATTTCATCAATATGAAAACTGATTCAAAATTTGTCCTTTTGCGGCAAGCAGCAAACAGCAATAACAAAACTCTGGAAAAGCTTCATATTGAGATACCTATCCGAGCAGAAAAGGGGAATCATAGTTTTAAGTGTGTGGTGACGTTTCAATTGGTTGGTCCCCCAGCTAAACCACAAAATTTTTGCAGTCTATGAAAGCGGGAATAATATACCAAAATTTTGGTATAGCATAGATAATGTGGCAGAAAAGAATTCTATGAAAACAAATAACTGAACTCATCGAGTTCTAACCACCACCAGCCCCTCAAATCAATGTTTACCCCATTTTATCTTAGCTGCATGAAAACCTAAAATTGGATCTTTATATTCTTGTAGACTCCTAAGTTGTTATGACTAGTAAAATTAAATCAAACCACTCAACTACGAAATCTTAATTTCACCGTGAAAATAAAACATATTTTGGAATAGATTGAAGAAGGTAAAACATCATTCGGATGTTCCTATTAGAGTATGCCTTATTTCATTTCTACAGTAGAAGGATGAAATACAGCTCAAAGAGAGATTAAAGCTATTCACCTACCAAAGACAAATTGAAACCCCTGCAAGATCATAGCTTTAAAATACAGATTCCGTGTGTGCCCGTAAGCTCATATATATTAATGCAAAATGTAGTTGTTTGCTATATTTATCCATATAACATAAAACATAATAAGAAAATAGATTTTCCACCAAGTGTTCTTAGGTTTTCTATGTGACTATTATTGTTTATACTTGGCCATTTGCCAAGACAAACCATAAGACAGGTCATGTTCTCAAATATACATTGAATATATAGGGACAATGAATCTAATACTTACTAACATTAGTTAGAATTGTAGCTTTCTACTGGGATATAAATAAACATTTATTCATACCTATAGCAATGTAAACAATGGATGTTGTCATAAAGGTCATTTTATGGAACCATTTCTAATAGTATGTCATGCTGATTTTTTCTAATTACTCCTTTCCTCATCTTTTTGTTCCATTTTGGGATTTAAATTGTGTTCAACTGCTCAAATGTCTTTTCAACACATGAAATCTTAACAATTTTGTGTGGTTATATTGTACATGAATTCCTTTGGAAAGCAATACTATTTCTGGCATAGCATTGGATAAATTAACTAATTGAAGATTTTAGCATTTCTCGAGGCTCAAGCTAATTCTAATTAAGAAGCTATTCTTTAGAAACAAAGCAATTTTAACATGCCTCGAGGCCCATATTGTTTTAAACTCAAACAGACTGTAAACTAGTTCGCTCTTGATTGAACTTGTGTAATGTGGATTAGTTTTTAAGATTTAGTTTCTTAAACTTCTCAAAGAAACAACTTCATCCATGAAATCCTCAAATAATAACAAAATGCCAAAGAGCTCCAAGTCTTGAGCTAGGATAAGTAATTAATCTCCAGGAGAAGTCCAAAAACTCTCACATAAAACTAATTTTTGCTACATTCATTATTTAATGAATTCGCATTGGATGGACAAAAATTGAGCACCTGATTTCTCGTGTTTGACACGAAACCTAATATCTACTAATCATGGGAATTTCAAACAAATAACCCTCTGATGCCAAATAAAATCACCCAGGTTTTACATTCAATGCATTAATGGATACATATGTATATGTACGAGATAACTTCCTGTAATCCATTATTTGATCAAGAGAATAAATAGAGACGCTCACTATAGTGTGTCAGGAGGCCCAATAATTGTCACGCTCCATTCAAACAGGTTCTCTTCATCCAGCAAACCCGCTGAAAATCCATCCACTGGGTGTTTACACAGATCTACAAAGAAAAAAATAAATGAACTTCAAACATGAACACCCACAAATTATCTAAAACACAAAAGGGACAACGCCCAATTTCAAAAAATAATTCAAGAGAAAAATAAAATTATGGATCTTGATTAATAAATACCTTTGAGCTGCTTTTGAAGGAGGAGGATAGCTTGAGACGGTGAAGCCATCAAAGAAAGTAAGGGACAATTCAGAATAGAAGGTTCTAGCGACCGACCGACGATACGGAAGGAAGAGAGAATTTCGGGGAATATATATTATGAGCAGTAATAATTAATATAGGCGTGACCGCGTGATTAAGATACAGAAGAAAGGTAAAAAGAGAGAAACGAGATTCAGCTTTTTCCTTATCGCACTTGATTATACTTTATTCGTGTATATATTACAAGATTGCAGTCTGCAGACGGAATCGAAGTCCCACATCACGAGCGCAAGTGGTGCGGGCGAGTATTATTTTGCAGCCAAACTTGATATTATTAAAAAAAAAACTATGCTCATTGATGCAATATCACCACCTTGCAACTTATTGTGAAATATTCTTATTTTTTAAAATTGGCTAAAAATTCTCCTATATTACTTTTGAGTTGCGAACGACCATCTTTTCGTCTACTAACGTTATTACCGTCGCTAATTCCAATTAAGAGGGCTAAAATGAATAATTTTATAAAGGCAAAATTGTCTTTCCAATTTCACCACTTATCAAGGGCCTATTTGCTTAGAATAAGTGTGTATTCTACAAGAAACGAACGGTCATACCTAGAGGCTTGCTTTTGGTGCAAACCCACGATCGACGTCGATTGTTTATTCCTTCGCCCTTGATTTGAGCGATTTTTTTTTCTTTTTTGTTGCTAAATGTCTCTCACCATGACATTCTGCAATCAGTTTGCAATAGCAAGTGAAATTTGCAGTATTTGTATTTCGATTTTTGCATAGAAAATTTAAATTTTGAAATGTGTTTCTCGAATTAGTTTATTTTTGTTATGTGCATAGTTTTTCCTATATATCAAAAATGTATGCTTCTACAATAAAAGGTTTTGAAGATGAACCTCCTGAATATGATTAGTGTCCCTATTTTGCATTTCAAAATGATGTTTTTGGTTCAATTTTTACCCGTTATTATTCGAAATTTGGTTTATTACGTGTATGCGTGCTGATTGCGGCGCATTTTGACCTATTTCCAGTAGTAATTAGTTCTTTTCACATTTGGATATAAGGAACACTTCATAATGGCTATTCACAGTGGGGGTGTTTTTTCAATAAGTCGAACAATGTGAAGCACGAACATGGTACGGTGATATTCTTGAACTATGTGAAACTTGCTTATTTCAATAGGGATTGATTTGAAGCATTTTCGTATGTTTGTGGAGATTGGAAACCTCTATACTTCTACTTTATGATGTAGAAAGGTAGTTTGGGGAAACGAGGCAAACGAACTACGGATACCATCCAACACCACTACCTCTACTACCAGAGGTTCGTCAAGAAAAGGAATAATTATGAGGTGTGGACTGTGTGGTAAAGTTGGGCACAACAAAAGAAGGTGTAGCTGCTGGAAGCCACCTGCTGCAAATTGGAAAATGATTATTGCTTTGCCATGTATTTTATGTTGATCATTTTGTGGATTATGTACTAAGAATGATTACGATCTTGTAATTTGAACCTTTGTTTTTTATGGTCTATATATGTTCATGATGTTATTATTTTTTTTATTTTTTTTTGCTGTTCATTGATTTTGTTGTATATGGATTAAAATGATTCATTAGTCAGGGTTAATTTGCGCGAGCTTTGTAATTCTAGGAAAATTTTGCGCAAATTTTAATAATTACAGGGTTGTAGTGCTCAACACTTGCCATATGCAAGACTGTATTGTACAATATTTCACGTTTTCAAGGTTGTTTCTTGCATCCTCTCCCATTTTCAAGGGGATTTTCCATAGTAAAATTTGAACACAAACACTGCCATTATATTATCCATTACACATGACCAACCAAAAAAGAACACAAGAAAAATCAAGAAATTGGAACATTTCATTGCACACCAGGTACTAAGGAAATCAAAATCTTCACGGAACGTCTACTGGAGATCACAACATTTACTAACATCCATTCATTACACGAATGAACAAGACTATTAAAGCTCTGTTTTCCACCAAAAACCCACATCATAACACACCCACATAAAAACCCAAAAACCCAGCTCCTAAATCCAAAAGCATTATTCTGCCTCTACAATTCAAGGACCTATTGTCCATGTGCATCTTGGATTTTTGCAGACCAAGTATGATCTCCACATATCTATGACACATATGTGGGGTCACACAATGAGAAGAACTCATAACCTCCATTTTGCTACAGAAAAAGATCAGGGATACACTACCATGCATCGTGTGCATGTCAAGAACCCTCTTCCCGGGTAGATTGTGTCCACAAAATCTTCTGCTAAAATTCCATCCCACACCTGCAGAGACAAGACTCCATTGCAGCTTCAGATAAAGTGAGTTATTGACAAATATTTTTCAATGCTTTATGTACCATCCTTACTCCAGGCAAATAGTCCCTTAATAAGTGGTAAGCATGGAAAGATGGTTTATTTGCTCTTTTAAAATTATCCATTTTGACCATCTTTAATTGGAGTTACCGACAACGGTAATGGAAGTGGAAAACAAGGTATGGTTCGCACTGCAAAAGTCATATATGGTTCGCACCATAAAAATGGCACATGTTCTATTATGGTTCTGGTTCGATTCAATCCGATTCTTTCAACTCAATTTCTCAAATTCAATAACCAATGTAAATGGATTATCCAAATATAAAAAATATTAAGCTATAATTAAGTATCTAAATTCTCCATAATCTCTTTATTGTAATAATTTATGTTGATGCTAATAATTTGCATTTTTCAAGTTTAATTAAACGCAACAATTTACATTAACATGTGTTACTAGAAGCATAATAGTGTTGGATTGAATAAGTTCTTGAAAAATATGCGTCAAACTTCCAATTTCTATAGAATTCGAGGAGTCAAAAATGCCAAGTTATATGGAAAGAAAGGAATTCAAGTGTGCTTAGAATCGTTCTATAGTAGCTCAAATTTCGATCTTTCTAGAAAAACTCTGAATTTAGTTTATATGAGAAGGAAATTCTCGTTTTAATTAAATTTTTAAATTGAAAATATCATTCTTTGTTACTTTTCTAACATATAATAAGGATGAATTGTAATCACGGTTCCAAATCTTTTATTTTCTCGTAGACTTTACACAAATATTTAGTTTGTGACATCTATAGTCACAAACCTTTCATTTCATTGCAATAGAATGGCATCTGGATGGATTCCATCCATTTTGATCATTAGTTGACCCAAAAATTAAAAATTTCACCTCTTTTGATCAATAAAATGAATGGCAAAATCGTCTCTTTTTATTTTTCAACTTTTAAAAAATAAATGAAATATTTTTTACCTTCTTTCCCAACTCCAAATCCTCCCACCACCCCTATTCCCACCCCACCCAATCAAACCAATCTCCGAAAATCGTCACCACCACTCACCCACCTACCTCAACCACTGCCATCCACCTCTAAAAATCACTTCCTTTGAGTTTGAGCAACTTTAAACCCCAAAATCCTTTGTCATGTCCTCTTTGTTACTTTCCAATTTCTTCTAGCAAGAAGAATTGTTGTACCATCCATGCTGGAGGTGTTCAGTATTTATGAAAATATTGATGGCAAGTCTCACTTGCCTTCTTTTAACATCTTTGTCAAGGGTACTTTAGTCTTTTCCTAGCTCTCACCATAGCTCGAATTTGTTTCTCGTTCCAGCACTGACTCAAATCTCTTGTTTTGCTAGAATGATTCGAAGACTGACTACGTTTTTTACGGCATTGCCACTGATTCATGATTTTTGGGTCCCTAGCAATTACATATTGGTAAATTATGGTAGGTTTTCATTCGTTTCGGATCAACAGGGCCCTGAATTCAGCAATGACATAGGTTTTGGCCAATCTTAGCAATCCGGTGCTGACTTCCAGCAATATCCGTGGCTATTGCTACTAGGGCAACAACCAAAGCCATTTATTCTATAAAAAATGTAGTGAACGTTGAAAGAAGTCTAAATTATTTCCCTGAAAAGCTTTATCAGACCGTGTTGAGTGTGTTGGGGAATAGGGATGGAGCGTTGGAGTATAAGTTGCTTGTGAATGCTGTAAGGACCGACGAAATTGTTATGATACCACTTGTTAAGTATTATGTATTTCTCTGATTCACTAATTGTAATTCAAGATTGAAATATCGACGTTGTATGGCAATATATGAAGCATATATCGTAAGCAAAAGAATAATAAAAGATAAGAAATATGGCAAAGGAATTTGAAGATTTTATTGACTAATGAACAACAATTGAGAAATATACGATTGATCTGAAATTCTAGTAATCACTGAGGCTAAACTATCATATATTTTCAAAATCTCTCCACTAAATTATAGAGAAGAGCAAAGTATATATAGGCAACTATGTAGGGCGACGTGCAAACCCTAATAGATAAGTTATAGTTGAATTAGAATGTCAAAAACGTGTTAAAACGCAAAAATGGTCTGGGCCGGATAACCCTGGCGTAGCGATAGCAGAGCGACCAAATCGAAAACATGTAGGTGTTGCTTGAGCGGCCAGCTAGCGAAAATGCGGCAATTTTTTTCCCAATCCACCTCTTCAAGTCCAATATAATTTTCAACTCCCAATAAGGCTTCAAATAGAATTTCAACTTGAATAAGACTCCAATAGCATTTCAAACTGAATTCCTCTTGACGTGCACTTCAATTAGAATTTTTCAATTATTTCAGTAAAGAATTGAGGTCACAATCAAATTCTAATAAATGTCAAGCTGAATTATTTACTGTGGTTCCATTTTGTAAAAATTGATGCTAGTGTTAATAAGGCTAGGGTGAGGGCATTCAATGTGTGTGTGAATGGGCAGAACGTGAGTACGGTGGATGTGAAGAAACATGTCGGGGATTCGCTGCCTATGATTGCGCGCACAAACACACACATATATATAGTCTTAAGTTGAAAAACTAAAAGAGACCATTTTGCCGTTCTTTTTATTTGTCAAAAGAGGTCAAATTTTTAATTTTTGGATCAACTAATGATCAAATGGATTTAATATGTCCATCTGTTCTTTTGGTGCAATAAAATGAAAGGTTTGTGATCATGGGTAGCACAAATTAAAAGTTTGAATAAAGTCTATGATAAAATGAAAAGTTTGGGACCATAACTGCGATTCTTACTATAATAAGATAGGCTTGGCACTGTATAACACACCAAGTGTTAATGCTTCATTTTACTGTATTTCGATTATTTTCTTTGGTTTAAACGACGTTATTTTCTTTTAGACTGGAAATGACATCATTTTGTATCTATACGACGTCATATTGCACTTGTCAAGACAATGTCGTATGATAGGGATATTAATACACGTCTTGTTTTCATTTTATCGTGTCTCACCCGAATCCTAGCAAACGATCCAGAAAATTATTGTTCCTTACGCGACCCATCCTCTACATTCGATCGTCTCCAAATCCTTTGAAGAAATCTTTTTTATCTTGTTCTTTGCTTTGTTTTTCATCTGCTTTCCCTAACCGTTCCAATAGATTTGTATTATTTTTGTCCCTGGGTAAAGTTTTCAACTTATTTTTGTGTTTATCTTTTCTTGTTCGATTTTAACTAGTTTTTGTTCTTTTATGTGTGCATCTCGCCCTTTGGGTGTGATTTCTTTTTAGTTTGATACTCCATTCGTCCTAATTATATAGACTTATTTATTTTTTCACACGGATTAAGAAAGCTTCTTTAATATCATTGGAAAATTAAATTTTGTCAAGATCTTTCATAGTTTTACCCCTATTTAATTTTCAGCATGTAAAACTAAATTATTATTGGAATTAATAAAGAATTTGAAGAAGAAGAAGAAGAGGAAATGAGAGTTGTTCCATGTTTTCAAGAAGTAGGAAATGTGCGTATTTGGATGATTTCAAGAAGTTGGCATATTAAGTGGGAAAAATTTAATAAAGATATATTGGTAAATGATCACAATAAAATATTCTACATTAAGAAACAGTCTATATATTTGGGACAATAGAAAAAGGAAATTCAACATATATAATTGGGACGGAGGTCGCTTGCGTTTTTGTGTGTATTTTCGTTTATTAGTGCACCTTAACTTGAACGTTCTATCATTGTTTTGATTTTTCTTGTGAGCACTTCTCTCTACCCTTGGTCGAACGGTGAGACATTTTTTGAGAAATGATTGTTAATTTGTTTCTGTGCCTTGATATTATAATTGTGATATTTTTTTTTTTTTGTTGATTATCAATTTTTTAAATTTTTTTTCCTACGGATTTGGGTTATCTTTCTCACGGGTAAGGAATTTGTACCTGATCATGATAAATAAAGTCCATAAACCTCTAATTTTTAACTTTTTGGTCTCGGATCCTATATTTTTTCACCTTGTTCAATTGAATTTTCAAATGAACCATAATTTATCGTTTCCTCACTAATTTATTTGAATCCAATTTTTTTTTCTAATTTTTGATTTTAAATAAATACTACAATGTATAAATTTTAGAGGCGTTACATTGTGATTCTCAAAGTGATTTTTTTTTTAAAAAAATTTTGGATTCGAAATGTTTTTATCACGTGTCTACACATAGAGTGATTTGAAGAGTATAGGTCATGCGATGTCCGCAATGTTACGGTGACTGGTAATTAGAAATTTGAAGTTAGAGGTACATGTACTGTGAAATGAAGATTTTTAATGGAGCAGCGAGACGACTAACACATGTTGTGCACATCCCAAAATTGATGCGGCTTTTGACACAATTAAAAGCGTTGAACAAGTTGGGTTATGCACATTCAGCATGTGCTAATTTGACAACCGTGGAGAAAGATTAGGGAAAAAGATTGGCAATTTGTATAGCTTAATAGGAAATACATCTTCAGGTGAAGTTGTTGTGTTTGAGCCGCATCAACGAGAGTCTTCTGCATTACAAAAAATTGTGAAGTGGCCAAATTGGATTTTGTGACAAGTGACAAGAAAAATAAAGATCAAAGTTTGAAGATGTCAAATCGTAAAGGTCATGTTTGACGAATCTTTGGGCTCGATTGTGCAATGATAATTAAGCGTTAAATATAAAGAGTTTATTAGAGTACTTCAAAATTTTAACTCTCTAAATTTATGGATGCTCTCCAAATGATAGAATATATTCTTTAAAAATGGAGAGTCTATTGAAGATGCTCTTAGATGTTTGAATCAGAAAATGTTTGATCCCCATTAATTTTAAAATACATTTTTTCCTTTATTTTTAACCATACATTTTTCAATAAAATAATATTACACGCAAATAAAAACATTTCTTATTTTTAACCACATATTCTTCATTAAGGCACTGTTTGAGCCACATTATTTTTTCATTCTCATTCTTCTACTCATTTTCAACCATATTTCCTTTAATAAAATAATATTTTTCATTATATTAATAACTTTTCATTCTTTTTCAACCACACATTTTCCATCACATCAACCAAAAAAATGCATTCTTGGATTGATAATGTGCACCAAACAGGGGCTAAATTACTATCTTAAAATGCATTTTGGCAAAAGAATTGGGCTCAAACATGTGCTCAAATTATATTTTGAGATTAGTTGAGCAGTTTTGCACGGAAAGAATTGCACCAATGTGGAATTTTTTGCAAAAGCATTTGCATGGGAAGGAATAGGCCTAGGCATTTTAATTGGAACCGAACTGAAATCGAATCTTAATTGGAGTATTTGGTCTTGTTCCCAAAAAATAAAGCTCGGGTAGGTTTTTGGTTCCTGAAATAGAATCGTGGGTACTCGAATGGAACCGATTTTTTATATAATTTTTTTTATACAATTTATAGGCTGGGTAAAGAAAAATATCACTACAATATAAAAGAGTCAAAAAAAACTTGGCAGCCACGTGTCGTGATTTCCCGTCGTTAACATAATTCAATTTTTTTTTCATTTTATTCACTTTCACGCAATCGTCACCTCCACTGTAGTTTTCTCCATTCCCATATGTAACTTCTTTATCCCAAATTCTTTCATATTTCTTTCACAATCTCTCTAAATTTGTGTGTTTGCCTTAATTAGAACAGTCGGTGCTCTTTTCCATCTCTCTCCTTTTCCTCTGCTTACTTTTCCACATAAAACTTTCTTCCCTCTCCAGCAAAGTTTTACATATTATACGAATGTTAAAATCTAAATCTGGGTGTTGGACATTTTTAAGTTTATCATTTTTCAATTTGATTATGTGCATATAGAAATTAGAAACCAAAAATATGCATGCAATAAAAGATAGAGTTTCGGAAACACTCAAGATGTTTTCCGAATTCCCCATAATTTCAAACGTCAGATCAAGAACCCGATGTACCATTTTTCTATTTTTTCTTCTATAGGTTTTTACAATTTTGTGAATATATGATTGAGTCCAAAGTTTGGATTGATTGTGAGATTTTTTGTGATTTAGGAATTAATTAAAATTGTTTCTTGTCTGTAAAAAATTGAATTTTTGGATACAATGTGTGTAAAGAAGTTAAATCCCGTGAAAGCTTGAGAATGGTTTTTAGCTTATATTAATTGACTTTATAATTTGATTTCATTTGGCCTACAAATAGATTTGATGAAAAGAGATCAGCTGGCATTTTACAGTTCTGATTTTTAACTCCTTGTAAAGGATGTGGAAACAAAAATTCTGTAACGAAAAATTAACAGCCTCTTCCCCTTTCTTGGCAATGGGTAATGTTCATCTACTTTTCACTTTTTTTCCTTTTTTAAGTTAAAATAACTTGGGTTCTATAGTTGACTATTGTTAGTGAATTGATTTTATATTTATCTTGGAAGAGAAGAATTAAGAGCCATTTAAAAAAAAAACAATGAAGATTTTCTATACTCTGCAAGGGAAGAGTTCATGTTGATCTTGTTAAAAGAAAAGAAAAAATATACTTCGTAATAGTGTAAATTATGCAAGCAAATCATGTTATTTGACATGGTTAAATAATAGTGTTTTTGCTAAATTTACAAAAAAAAAAAAAAGTGTCCGCGCAGCGCGATGGACATGGTGTGCCTGTAACACGCTCTGTGCAGACACGTTTTTTTAATTATTATTATACAGTATTACCAATAATATTTTTATTCAAGTTTCAACTAACATTTTGAGATACATATTCTTTTGTCAATTGCATTTGACATAAAATTTTCTATCTCTCTTCTTGCTTATGATCAATGATTTAATCTACATAATTATTTTAACTAATATGTAGTAGATTGTTAAAGTTTGAATTTTTATTGTTAACATTCATTTTTCTTCATTATTTGAAGATTGGAAAATAAAGTTGCATTTATTTACTTTGAAGCTCCTTATCTGAAAGTCAAATACTATCAATTTTAAAGCAGTGGTTGGTAGTAGCTTTTGTCTTTACCCCTACATGTCCCCTATATTTTATGTGATATTGAATAATAATTTATATTTTTTGATTTATCATTTTGACCCTAAAGTTTATTGATGAACTGCAGCCTCACCCTGATGTCAAGCCAATGACATGTGCTCATTTGGTTACATTTTGATAGAATTTACCTATATTAGTTATTAGCGTCATAACCCTTTTTTTTCACGTGAAATTCAATCAGTGACCTACTGCTAGTCGGTTCTTTTTATATTCATTAGATCAGTTTTCAGGACTACTTGATATAAGCGTAAGCTTGCTGATAATTTTACAGAATCAATAATTACTAGATGTCAAATATCTGTGGGATTTCCCGAATTTAGAGTGCCTTATTTGTTGTTATTTTCCTTGAAAGATGTCTAAGAAAATATGTTATAGCTTATAATCAACTAATGAATGTATTTAATTTTTCGTTGTTACATATCTATTCAATGTGTTGATACTTTTTACAGTAAGATTCTTCATTTTGTACTCATTCTTTATTGCTTTGTCATTGTTTTGGATTGTGATTTTTAGGACAATGACAATATGAATTTGGAAAAAATAAAAAATAAAGGTTAAGTAGTCTGCAGTACTATGCATGTACATATTTTTGGTCTCATGCATTTGAAGTTTATGAACTACATATGTTGCAAACTTATTTAATTATTTTGTTATTAGGGATGTAGAAGATCACATATCTTGACTACTTCAACGTGAATGGCATAAAAAAGCATTAGAAGCAGTTGACTTTGGTCAGATATGCAGAGAGCTTCTTGATGAGGGGTAATATGTTTGAATGAGTTTTTGGTGGTAATTGATTAGGCAATGATGCATACTGTTCTCACTTGTGCTTTCATTGTTCTTGGTCGAATTTTCATTTTCTGTTCATTTTGTAGATGAAAGATTGATTGATATCATATTCAGGTATGGAGTAAATAATTATATTATGCTTATATCTCTATAACAAATACTTGGTTGATTTATATTTGTTTCGATGAATGATTCGAGTAGTGTCATGAATTCGTGTCTTAATTTACTCGAAATGTAGTTTGGGAAAATATCGACATCATTCACTTAAAAGTAAAAAGGCTTAAATGAATATTATTCCAAATAAAGAGAGTGAGGTAATCTTTTAAGCTTACTTATTTTCCATTTTTAACATAAGGACGTGCCTCATGCTAAAAATTATATGGCCAATGATAGTGACTTGATGATAATGTAGTGTAAGATTGTAGCTAATGTTTTTAATGGTGTCATAAGGCATCATTAAGCCCCTATTTGAGCTCCATTTTTATCAAAGCTCATTTTTTGAAAACTAATTTTCAACTACACATTTTT
>CAIGRB010142167.1:4493-22656 GCA_903798255.1 Fraxinus quadrangulata | reverse complement strand
GTGAAAGTTTTAAGTTAGAGGTCAGTTTTAGAAGCTAGATGTCTAAAAGAAAAGGAGCATTGCACTAATCTTTGAATATATAAAAGTATCTTTTCGAGCTTACATAACTTGGGTGATTAAGCATGTAATGGTGATTTAAAACTCGATATCCTATGGTCATCTGACTTGGGAGTTATCGGTCTAAAGCTAGCTACATGTGTTATACAGAAAATAAATGAGAAGATGCTAAAAAAAAAAAATGGAGGAAATTTTTTTTTTTTGTCTATTCAAATGTATTGATTAAGCCCTATGCATCTAGTTGACAAAACTACACCTCTGATAAGAATCAAGTAATTTAGTCTAGTCTCATGGGTAGAAGCAATAAAATATATAGGAGAATCTCGATTTGTTGAAGTGTGAACTTGTAAGAGTAAAGTCCATCCAAACTACGAAAGGATAAGGAATAGAATTAAAAAATTGAACTTAGGATGCACCCTGAGAAAATTGAGGGAAAATCATAAGTTTGGGAGAGTGTGTATCTCTCGAGCGAGGGAAGGATATATTTGACTACTCTGGGATAAGTGTTAAACCAATCACAATTTTAAGATATTGACATGAGTTTTCACACACACACACACACACGTCAGGTTATACATGTAACAGGTGGAGACTGATTTAATTTTTGCCCTGTTGTAATTGTTCATTTGTCGACTACCAAATTTCAAACCTGAGATACAATATATTGTTAAACCATGTTGTTAGTAGAGTTGAGTTCTATTGTTGTTGTTTGACGACAAATAGTAGAGCAAGCTTACCGCAGTCATTAGACTTAAATAATAAACATTTGAGTTCATTAACTGATATAACTGAAACAACACATTAAGTTCAACCCATCGCAAATGCAAGAAGACTAGTACGGACAAATGAAAAATGGTAAAGTCCTACAAAATGAACGATTAATACTCCTCTCACATAAGTATTACACATATTTAAGATTGTTAACCTCATTTTTTACACCATTGACGTAAATAACAGATACCGAATCCACTCGTGTCCACGCAAGCTAATTCCAATACGTATAGACAGGGATAAATTACTAGTCAATAATATCTCCAATTTGAACGTGAAAGAAGCTTGATAACACGAGAAAAATATGTTCGAGCTGCAGCAAGATATATGAACGAAATTGCACGATAATGAATGATCAATAAAAACCAAACTAAAGATCAAAATTAAACATCTAACTTTAACAACAAAAGATCAAACTAAAAGGGAGAGAATGTATAGCTTGTGGTTGATATATTAGCATTAACCCAAATGGTACAGAGATGGGGATATTTATAATGTTACATTTGAAACATTGACCATTGGATGAGAGGACACACAGCCTCTTCTTCTTTATCAAAACATCTCATTCTAGGTATCAATTTTAACCCAGTTAGCCCGTGGTGCATTAAATGCTCCCAAAAAATGGATAGCCACCCTATAACCTATGCTGACAAGGTAGATATATTTTACTCATTACAAGGTCAAATTAATCATTCCAACAGAATTTCGTAAATTCAGGATCTTCAAATGTGGTTCGTCACTCTTCGTGGTTGAGCTTTGGATTTGATTTCGTTGAGCTTCACTACTTCAACAGAGGAGCTTCATTTGGGCTTCGAATTTAGCTTCCAAATCAACTGAACGTTGTAACCCCCAAATTGAATTAACCCTACAATTAAAGTCCCCCAAATCCGAAGTTGGCGGTCGGAGAAGCAGAATCGATGGATATAGCATCACATTAGCTGGTCCTGACGCAAGGGTTCTAAGCAGTTGTATGGTTGGTTTACTAATTGTTGCATCCCTTGTACATTTTTGTTTGCTTTTATTTTCACTCTTCTGCTATTATAGGCAATCATTTTCAATTTGTAGTCCATTCTAATTGAAAGTATTTTTTTTTTTTACGAAGACTCAATTTTTAACTTTTGACTATACCCTTCAATCAGACAACAAAGAGAAGCAAATAATTCAATTGATTTTTTTATCATTCTTATGAGTATTCAATTAGGTTTAGCTTAAATAATGTTTTATTCAAAATATTATCTCCTCCAAAATTTTGTACGTACTTCTCTTTCATTTTGAAGTGCAAAAGTAGAAATCTATTATCTTTCTTATGCTTTGGCATCTGGCGCCCTACGTGGTCGACCCACCGAAGCTCTTCTTGTCGAAGCCAGGTAGCATCTCACGTGGAGTAGGACCAACCAAAGTCTATTAAATTCGATTAACCGAAGCCCACTCTTACTGAAGCGGTCTCATGAAAATGGCTCGAAGCCCCTCTACTGAAACTAAATCCGAGGTTCAAATGAAGTTCCTCTGCCTAAGTGGTGAGGCTCAACGAAGTCAAATCTGAAGCTTGATCGCGACAAGTGAAGACCCACATTTGAAAATCCTGAATTTATGAAATATTGTTGGAATGATTGATTTGACCCTTGTAATGTCTTTGTCTTATCGATATAGGTTTTAGGGTAATTGTCCCCCTTTTTGGGAGTATTTAAGCACCACATGCTAATTGGGTCAAAATTGATATCTAGGATGAGGTACTTCGATAAGGAAAATGAGGCCACGTGTCCCCTCATCCAATTGTCACTATTTCACATGGTCTCCAGTAATTGCACAATAATATTGAAAGATACGAATGTTTTGTGCTAATTACCCTGGCTTTTTATATTGAATTAACAGAGCAATTAACGATAACTGGATAGGAGGACGCTTTGTGCTAATTACCCTTTACTTTTTGAAGGAGTCAAGTGTCACGTAGGAATTTCGTTATCTATGTCGACTTCAAATGAAACGGAATCCATTTGGCAAGTGATGGAGTGTAACAGACCAAAGTTGAGTGACGATCGAAATGCTTTCTGAAGTTCGGTGAGTAACCCATGACATAGTCTAAAGTTCAGTGGCCATTAAAACATTTAACTCAAGTTTCAATTTTATTTATTTAATTTTTTCAAAAATGTGTTATATAAGTAATTCAAGGAATGAGGCTTGGAAGACATACATGTTGGCTCCAATTGGCATAGCTAGAAGTGGAAATTACAATAGCTAATTTTTTTCCTATGTAACTTTTTTATTCCATAAACATTGAAATATAAAATCAAAAATCACAACTGTCTAATAATCAACGAATTAATGAACCATCTCTCTCTATGTCTCTGATTAATCTAATCTCTCTATTCAAGTTCATGAGTACTCTCTCAAATCATACAATCTTGCCCAAATTCTTATTTTCATATACTGAGAAACTAAGATTTCACTCATTTCCATATTATTTCTTGCTGTAGGGCCGGTCTACAGTGTTTTGAGGCCATAGGCGACTAACTGTCATGAGGCCGGTAATTTTTTTTTTTTTTTTTGAAAGCATAAAAATATTTAAACGTATAACATATTTATATTTAAACAAAGACTTTATTCTTGAAGTAATTTTCAAAGTTAATCCAAAAACACTTCAATTCATGGATCTCAACTTTACTCTACCTTATTTGCCTGCTAAGGTTACAATGGCTACATAGTAAAACAAAAAGAATTCCTATGGTCAAACAATATTCGATCCGAATCTATTTTAGTTGCTAATCCTAGCCAGTTACACCAATGACCTTAACTCCACTTCAAACAAGACAACAAAGGACAAATTAAAGTATTATCAAAAGATTCACAAACTAACATTCATCTGTTCCCTATAAACTTTAATTGATAAACATGGTAGCGTCTCCAATTTTAGAATATAAACACGACAATATCAATAAGATTATCCAAAATTCTGATAATATAAGGGTGGGGCTACCATGTTTCCAACATTTTCAACTTTTTATTCACTTCAACCCAAAACCAAAAGTAAAAAAAATATATTAAAAGATTCAAGAACAAAACATTTCATCATAAATACATATTTTGATAAAAAGAACAATAATATTTTTGACCCCAAAAAATGAGTCAACGGATGCAGACCCACTCACGCCAAGTCGGGTACGATTTTGTCACATTTTTACCAAAAAAAACGGTAGCAAGGAGGAAATGGACGCAAGAGGTACTTCACAGTGAGAGACAAAAATGTTCAAGATCTGGCTGGTAAAACAAAAGCAACCGCGCTAACAATGATCATTGGGCATAAACCAAATTAATCTATATGATGACAAATGGGAATATGTGGAAGAATAGATAAAATGGGTATAGAAGTTGCTATATTGTATGTTGAGCCTTGTATTCATTCAACTTGTAAAGAAGATAAAAAATATCCAACCCAGTGTTATTATAAATTTCTTGTATACTTCGAATATGTGATTGTTCAAATTTCTATCAACCATCCAACCTCCTTTCAGTTACAAAGAGAACTTATTTATACTCTTTTGACCGACGTGGTGACCATTGGATTAGAACCACGTGATCTCATCTCCTTAATTGAGACTTTACATCACTGTCTATTTATACAATTAAAACATTGATAAAGGGTCAGCCGCCTTATACAATAGGCTGATATACTGACAAACTTTATTAAAAATGTTATATCAATCACTTCTAAAGGATCTTCAAATCTATTGCGAGAGACAATGCTGGGTTCACGAGCTTCAGATGGGTTTGAGAGCCTCAGAGAGATCTTTGAAGTGGTTCTCTAAGTGAAGAGCTTCAACTCATTTTTTTGTTTCTTTAGGTGGTGTTTCGTGTTTCAGCCTAAGTTGAAGTGATTCGTCCTTGAGGCAATGCTTCAACACGGACTTCGGTTTGTAGTGCAATGATTTCGACTTTGCTTGATTTCTTTATATTTTGACCTCATGGATCTTTATTTAACTTTCTTGTTGACTTTCTACTTATGTGGTACTTTTACTTTAAGCCTCAAACGCAAGGCGTAACAATAGTCCCCAAAATCTAGGCATGATATGTAATGCATGAACTTTGAATGTAAAATAAAAATATTTGTAGGAGGGCATTCATGTTATGGTTTAGAATTTTAAAATATACCTGACCTGTGTATTTCCTCTGTAGGTAATGTTCGAAGTGGTTTACTTGGCAATATTTCGCCTTTTGGAACAATTCTGGGAAGGGTTACTGAAGCAGAGTAATTCCGAAGTTGTATCTTTCGAAGTGCATTTACATATTCGAAGCACTAGTTGAACTGGTTGAAGTGAAGATGGTCAGATACTCATAGAGCCTCAGAGTTGATAACTACGAGGCATTTCGTTTTTAATAAATTTGAAAAACACGAGGCATCCTTAATTATGGCACCCTAATGATTTGATGTCATTGCACGTTTCCAAGAAAATGCAGTTGAGGCAGTTCGTCTCCCAACACACATAACCGTCGCTACATTTAATGCGTAATGATGGTTGTCCCCCACATATTTTGTGAACTTTAGGCACCTAAGAGCGCGTGGGTCAGATGCTCTAATCTGGGCAGTAGAATACGAAGAGCCAAACATGCTAAGTGGCTCAGATTAAACTTTCAAATGAACGGTCGATGACCCGGATCAAGATCCAACAGTTGGGTTTGAGTGGGTCTGCTTATAAAAGGCACAAACATTTGAGAGAATTTCTTTACTTTTGTACGAATCTTTGCATCATTCTTCTCAAATTTCTCAAATCTTCAAATTTCTCCAAGAACTATTCAAGTTTTTCTTCTAAGTGTTCTTCTTTGTCGAGTTCTTCTTTCTTCCTTTTACTTTCACGAATTTCAGTGTTCCCTCTTCTTCATCTTAAGAAACTTGTAAGTATTGTAATCTTTTCACTTGTAAAAGTTTTGAAATAGCTTGTAAATCGATGGCTTCTTCAACATCTATTGGAGAACACGTAGACATTAGCGAGATAGCTAGTGAAATTGGGTTAACAATCACAAACACAGCCAACCTCATCAAAGCCGTTGAGCCAAGATGAGGTACTTCAATTTCTAGGGGGGAAGGTATGCCATCAGAGGATGATATAGCTGGGGGGTAGCCAAAATCCCTTCTTCCGTAGATCCCACCTACCTCGCCAATCTTAGGGAGAAATATAGGATTCCCTACGACAACAAACTCATTTCTCCATCTACTAACGAGCGAGCTTGCTACCCTAGGCAAGGTTGTGTCGCTGTTAGTGAGTTTTTGTTGAAGGCTGGGCTTCGCTTACCAATCCACCCTTTCTTTCTAGCTGTCCTTAGGCTATACAGACTGGCCTCTACCCAACTCATCCCTAATCCCTGGGCCCAATTGGTGGGTTCCAACTTTCTTTGGAAGGAGGCCTCCTTGGGTGAGAACATGCATTTGCACGTCTTCCAAACAGTATACCAATCTTGATCTTTAGGAAAATGGGACTCCAATGGATGGTATTCTTTGTGTCCTTGGGGGGTTGCAATCCCCTTTCATCCTAGGCCCACCATTTTTCATCAAATGATGGAAAGAGACCTGGTTCTAGATCAGTGAAAAGTGGCAAAAGTGTGAGGGTGACATCATCCCACACGTCAAAGTCCCAACTTCATACTCCGATGCTCGTGAGTGCATTTCTTGCTTGATACTTACATTTTTCTGTTTGTATTATAGGGTCGGTTGAACGGTTCGAGTTTATCGAGAGTGACTGTGATACTCTTACTGAGGTCTACAATAAATCCTCAGACTGTGTGACTTCGACCGTTTGATCCAATCGAGGTACTTTTTTGAAGATTTATGTTTGATGGCAAGGAAGTGTAAGACGTCCTTATATTTTGCCATTTTCTTGACTTTTTTGTAGAATTTTGCTGACCATGTTCATTTTTTGCTTGTAGAAAACTTTGAGAAGAGGAGGCATCCCACTCCTGACATGGCCACAATTCTCACCGCCACCTCTACCTAGGGAAAAAAAAGGCTAAAGCCCTCATCTGCTAGAGGAAAGTAGGTGATGGACAAAATTGAAAGGGTCGGCAAGGAGGCTGCCTCTCAAAAGGAAGGACAACTCCTTATGCCAAATAGGGAAAAAAATGTTGTGGAGAAGGAACCAAAGAAGAGGTTCAAAATCCCGACCCCCAGTGAGGCGGGTGGTTTTAGAGATGTTCCGCCCCCCCTCCCGCGTTCTGAGGTCCCAACGAGGAAAACATTGTTAGGCAGCTCAATGGCTGCGGTCTCTAGGGGATAGAAGAGGCTAATTGTTGTGGAACCCTAGAGGCAAGACCCTACCAAAAAGGCATAGACCTCAAATAAATCCACCACTTCGAAAGCTCCTAAGTCTAAACTTGCCTTGAAGAAGAGGATGGATGAATTGGCGCCAGAGGCTCTTAGCTTGCTCCCTCCAGAGGTCTAAACTTCTACTGCCACTTACCATAAATATTGGATGGAGAGGTGGCAGAACTATATTGAAACAAGCGACACTGTCGACGTCTTCGTTACAATGGTATGCCAAGATAAGAGGGCCTTTGGCATGGCCATAGGGGCTGAAACCCTCTTTAAAAACCTTCAAAAAAGCCTCTCCGATTAAAGAGGCTACTTGCAAGGCCAAGGCGGAGGTGGAGGCCTTGAAAAAATAACATTTTGAGGAGTCAGTGAAACTCGCCTTTGCTTTAGCAAAGATTGAATCTTTGAAGAAGGAGGTCCATCTATCTCAAAGTGAGGTGGCCTCCCTTACTAAGTGAGTGGAGACTTTTGATGCACATCAGAAACTGGTAGCCGAGGCCTTGGAGAAGGCCAATAAGGAGAATGTTGCTCTAAAAAAACAGGTGGGAAAAATGAACTCCAAAGTGACTAGCTTGACTGAGGAGGTGGAGACTACAAGGTAGGAAGCACAGACTGCTGGCAGCGATGCGGAGAAGCATTTCCTTGCTAACTTCCATTTGACAGAGGTATACAAAAGCTTCATAAAGTACTGGCGGAGGTATGCATACATTGACATGGAGGGGTGGCTAGAGGTGAACATCTAAGGCATCAACACCACTAAATTAAGTGCAGAATTCCTCGAAGATGTGGAGGGGCCTGAACCCCAAACTCCAGCAGAGGGAAGCCAGGTGATTGAACTTGAGGATGATGTGGTTGAAGAGGCTGCTAAAGAAGTGGCTCCCAATGCTATCTTTCTTTTTGTGGCTCCTCTTCCCCCACCTGCTTACAAAGTAGTTCTCTATTTGTACTTTTCAAATTTTTTCTTTTGTCTAAGTGTAATAGCATCGGCCCATCTTATGTACATATTCTAAAATGAATGAAGTCCTTTTATTCAATAGTTTTGTTATTTTGCTTATGCACCTCACTGTTTCTACTTTATACCGATGTGTTCTTTACGATCTAAACTACTCATACTTCAACAATTACATCGAACTTTAAGTAAGATCAACTCCATAATAACATCATACGTATAATAACTTCCAAAGCTAACAACATCAAATTTAGTAGAAAGGTCGAACTTATACAGCATGAACCTCAGCAATAATACGATTTTCAAAGTAAATGTTTTGCAAGTGTTAGCAGGTCAGACATAATAAAATTATACTCGTGCAACATGAGCCTCAGCAACAATCAATCTTGTAAAGTAAATTTTTACAAGTGTGGAAAGGTCTCACATCTTGACAAAGTTCAGAACTTAAACATATCAGACTTCAACAATAAATTTAACTGAAGTTCTCTGAATCACTTCAGAACTTGTTTAGTCAGATAATCAAATACATGAGATCAGATACATGTAAGATCTAAGTAACATCAGACCTTTACACAGTACTTCTATAGTAATTTAAACACTAAAATTTTACCAAGCGTTAAAAGGTTGTGTACCTTTGTAAATTTATGAACTCACGTACATTGATATGCATGAGTTTAGGCTCTTTAGGACTTTAGTACTTCGAACTTTAGTTCAACTTTGCAATTCTGTAATTTATAATTTTGCACAAGTATAAGCAATTGGCTTTGTTCTTTACTTTCCTCGGTATCGGTTAAGTGGTTCGCTCATGTTGAAGCTTCCCTAACATTTTTAGTTGTTAAAGGCATGTTCCATACTTCACGAGTTCAGAGGTGGTCTCCTTTGGGATCCAGCTCCTCATCGAAATGCCCACGCGTCTCTTCATCAGGACGGATCATCTATAAAGAGGTTTCACCTATGAGTCTTTCTCATTAGGAGATTCTTTTTATTTTTATTTTAAGAACTTTATTTTTAGTTTTTGCTAAGGGCATGTGTAACATTTTGTGAGTATGAGGTGGTCCATGTGGGATCCAGTTTCTTGACAAGATATTCGCGCTTCTCTGGATAGGGATGACTCGTTTATGCAGAGGCATTCCCCAAGGCTTTAGCCTCTTGGGGGGTATTTTTAACTCATGGACAATGTAGTAAAAGTCATTTTTTTTAAATCTCGAACTGTATATACAAGATGTTTACATCATTGATAATACTGCGCAGATATTCTACATTCTATAGATAATGCTGTACCTTTCCATCAATATTTTCAATTCTGTAAGTTCTCGGTCGAACTTCTTCATTGATGCGGTAAGGACCTTCCTAGTTGGGACAAAGAGTTCCTGAGCCATGCTCTTTAGATGATAGAAATACTCTTTGTAGTACCAATTCATTCAATCGGAATGACTTCTTTTTTCACTTTTGAATTGTAGTAACTAATCATTTTCCTTTGATAAACGACCAATTTTGCTTGAGAATCATCCCTCATTTCTTCAAGGAGGTCGAGTTTACATCTTTTTACCTCATCATTATTATTTCATTGAAATGTATCTGTCGAAGAGACGTCGACCCACTTCAACTGGGCTCATAGCCTCGGCTCCATAAGCCATAGAGAATGAGGTCTCTTCTGTAGCAATTCTATTTGTAGTTCTTATAGCCCAGAATACTTGAGGTAGTTCATCAACCCATGCCCCTTTAGAGGCATCCAATTTCCTTTTCAGCATGTACTTGATCATTTTGTTAACAGCCTCGACCTGCCCATTTTCCTAGGGATGATGTTGGGAGAAAAAATGTATTTTGATGCCCAGTTCTTCGAACAAATTTCTAACCTTCTTGTTATCAAAATGTCTACCATTGTCTGATACAATCGAGTGGGAAAATTTGAACTTATAGATGATCGCGAAACTAGAGTTTCCTATTCCTTTTGGAAGAGGTCGTATAAGATCAATTTCCATTTTACAAATAGCCAATGGCTGGATACAACATTTAATTCTTGAGAAGGCTATCTTTGAAAAGTAGCGAAGCGTTGACACTTATCACATTTTCTAACAAACTAGTGCGCGTTCGTTTTCAAAGTAGGCCAATAATATCCTGGTCTCAGTACTTTCTGTGCTAAGGACCATCCTTTAATGTGGTTCCCACACACGCCTTCATGAATTTCCCGGAGTCGATAATTGGCTTGTTTTTCTCCAATGCATCTAAGCAGGGATAGTGAAAACCTACGTTTGTATAGCAGATCGTCCTAAATGACGAATTGGGCAGCTTTTCTTCTGAGCCTCCTCATTTTTAGAGGGTAAGGCTTGATCCTTAAGTAAGGATATGATTAGTTCATCTAAGATAAAGTGTCCTCAACCCACATAACAATCTTATTAGTGGCAGTAGAAGGTCTGGGAAGATGTTCTATAGGCACAATTGTGAATAGTTCAGAGTTTTTGTTGCTTGTTAATTTTGACAGTGCGTCGGCATTGATGTTCTTGGAGCATGGGAATTGCACCAGTTCGAAACTTTTAAAGGATGGGATGAAACTCATAACCAATTTCAAATATGCTGCTATATACTTATCCCTGGCTGAAAAATTACCATGAACTTGACTCACTACTAGCTGGGAGTCGATGTTGATGATGAGCCTCTTCACTTGCATCTCTTTGGCTAACCTTAGGCCAACGAGGAGGGCCTCATATTCTGCTACATTATTGGTGGCTTTGAAATCTAATTTCATTGCACAAATAAGCTTATATACCTCTCGGCTGAATAAGACAACTCCTGCTCCCGACCCTGTCTATCTTGAGGATCCATCAATTGAAAGGTTCCAAGTGGGAGGTTCGGTAAGTTCTATCTCTTCTTCCATTTCTGGAACATGAGTGAATTCTGCCATGAAATCTACTAAGGCTTGACCCTTGATGGCTGCCATTGGCTTAAAGATGATATCAAACTTACTAAGTTCCATAACCCACTTAAATAACCTCCCTGAAGCATCGAACTTTTGCAGCACTTGCTTAGGAGGGGAAATTCGTCAACACGTGTATACTATGGGCTTGAAAATATGGTCTCAACTTTCTTGATGATGTTATCAAAGAAAGAGCTAGCTTCTCCATGTCTGGATAGTGAGTTTCTACTGTTAAAAGTGCTTTGCTGACGTAATAAACAGGCAGTTAGTGATCATTCTCTTCTTCTATCAAAATCGAGCTGATAGCTTTGGAAGTCATTACCAAGTACAATTGTAGTGGCTTATGATCCTTAGGTTTGGAGATGAAAGGATCATGTCCCAAGTGTTTCTTCAACCCTCGTAAGGCTACGTCATACTCATCTATCCATTGAAACTTATTTCCTTCTTTGAGGATCTTAAAGAGGGGTAGGCACTTGTTTGTTGCCTTAGAGATGAAGCGGTTCAAGGCTGTTATTTGTTCAGTGAGGCTTTGCACCTCTTTTGGTTTTTGAGGTTACCTCAAGTCAATCAAAGCTTTGACCTTTTAGGGTTCGCTTCAATGCCTCTTTGGTTGACGAGTTGCCCAAGAACTTTCCTCAAGAAACTCCAAAGGCACACTTTAAAGGATTGGGCTTCATCCGGTATCTTCTCAAAATTTGGAATGTCTCATTAAGATTTTTAACGTGATCCTGCACTTTTAGGCTTTTCACCAGTTTGTCGTCCACATAGACCTCCATGGTTTTCCCAATAAGGTCGGCAAAAATTTTATTAACAAGTCTTTGGTAGGTAGCTCCGACGTTTTTCAACCCGAAGAGTATGACCTTGTAGAAATAAAGACCCTTATCTATGATGAAGGTGGTGTGCTCCTCATCTGTTAGGAACATATGTATTTGGTTGTATCCAGAATATACATCCATGAAACTAAGAAGTTCGTATTCGACGGTTGAATCCACGAGTTGGTCTATTCTAGAAAGTTGGAAGCTATCCTTAGGACATGTTTGGTTTAAATTTGAAATGTCTACGCAAACCCTCCACTTTCCATTGTGGTTTTTGACCAATACTAGGATACACCGATTCCCGGATAAATTCATTGTTGATCAGCTTCTTAACCTCATCTTTTAGAGCCTCGTATCTTTCAGGGTTGAGAGCTCTTATTTTTTACCTATGTGCTACAACCTTTGAATCTATGTTAAAGTGGTGGCAACAGATCTTTGGATCAATGCCTACCATATCATTATGTTTCTAGGCGAAGACATCAAGATTTTTTAGTAAGAAGTTTTTCAACTCCTCATTTGCTTCTATGGGCAGGTTTCTTCCCATCTGCAAGTGTAGGTCTTCTGGAAAGCTCTTCAGTTCCTCTATAGGTGCTGTTTGAGATTCGCAGTCAATGACGTGAGGGTCCAGCTCCTCTAAGTTAGCTGCTTCTTCAGCAACCCTCCCTTTTTAGGGGTGGTCCATTTTTCACAAACAGCCCATTCTTCAGAGGTTCGTATGATACCAAGGATGTCCCCCTTTTTTGGGGCATTGATCATCTCGACGTCTTTCCCTTGTTTAGGGGTAGTCCCTTGATCAAGGGCGTCGTTCATGTCAAGGTCTGTGACAATGATGTTGATGTTCTTGATTCAACTTTCCTTTGGGAGTTTGAGTAACATTCCGTAGCCCTTTGCTGATCACCTCAAATGGTGGCGATGTCATTTTCAGTTGGGAATTTCATACATAAGTGATGAATAGAGGTGATAGCCCACAGTTCCTTTAAAGCTAGCCTCCCAAGTATTCCATGATAAGTAGAGCGATTATCAACCACCAGAAATTTCATGAAGTGGTGAGCAGTCAAGAGTGCAGTCTCCATCTCTATTGCTAGAGTGATTTTACCCCTTAGGATGATGTTATCTCCTGTAAAGCCATACAAGGGAGAACTTATTGGGATCAGCTCGTGGTCAACTTTCATCTTGTCAAATGTGGTTCCAAAGATGATATTGACCGAGCTTCCATTATCCATTAACATTTTTTTCAGGCTGTTGCGGACAAGGATTGCCCTTACCACTAAGGTATCATAGTGTGGACAATGCACACCTACTGCTCCCTCTTGAGTAAATGTGAATGGTGGAGTTGCTCTTCCAGTAGAGGATTGGTTAACTATGAAACTTGTCATATGAGAGTCTTTCGCTTCTCTAGTATAAATTCTTTGCAAGTTTCTAGATTATCTCCTAACATGTTGGCCTTCAATGATTGTGTCGATTTTCCTGATGGGTTCTTGGCCACTGTTTGTTAGAAGGTTTCGTCTTTACGCTTGACCTTCTCTAGGCCTTTCTGTGTCATTTTCCCTTCTCCTTGGGTGGTCATTTCTGTTGGGGCACCTTGGCTCAACATTCCTATGCTGTTGGGTTTGCCTGGGAGGAGCATCTCTTCGGAGTCGCCTGCCTCTTCCTTGATTTGTGTTGCGGGAGTGTCTTGCGACATCTAAGCAGTTTTTCGTACGGTGGCCTTGGGATTAATGGTAGGTACAATAACTGGGCATTTCATCCCTATTTCTAGGTTTAATGCCTCGTCCCCTACCTCTTCCCCTTTGTGGATTTCTCTGGTAGGGGCTGGCGTTGATGCATTTCAGCATCAGGGTTTACCTCCTCATAAGCCAAAGTGGGTACCGAATTAAGTGTTGATGCTGCTAGCGCTTATCCATGGTTAAGTGGTGGCTGGTGATCCCTCTTTTTCCCTTTTGCATATGAGAAGGGAGGAGTCCCTGGCTGACCCTGTTCCTATGGTCTCTCAATTCTTCATTGGGGATTTTCTGCTTTATCATTTCTAATAAGACTTTATAGGTAGTAGGGTCCTTGTTTTGTACATCTCTATAGAAGAGAGAGTTCATGTCTAAACCTCCTCTTAAGGCAGTTAAAGCTTTCCTATCTGTGTCTTGCACACAGTAGGTCATTTCGTCAGTGAAACGGGATAAAAAACTTTTCAGCGTCTCGCCCAGTTGTTGTCGCATATCTTGCGATTGTTGAATGGGCATTTCGTCCTCTTTGCTGGTAGCGAAGTGTTTTAGAAATGTTCTTTTCAGGTCAGGCCAACTTCGGATGCTACCTTCTAGCAACCTAATATACCAGATTTTAGATCATCCACTCAAGATCAAGTGGAAGGTCTTGCACTTCATAGATTGGGTGGCCCCTTTCAAATTCATATATGTCTTGAAGCTGTTGAGGTACTTTGTAGAGTCCCCTCTCCCATCATACTTAGGAATTTTAGGGAATGTGAAGTGGTTTAGCATTGGGGCGTTCTTAATGGCTTGTGAGAATGATGAATGGTCATCATCATCATCGAGGTCGCAGGACTTTTGTGGTTCATCAAAATTCTCCTCCTCTCTTTGTTGGGTTTGGAGAGTTGGTTGGGAGGGTTTTACCTCACTCATAGCCCGGGATGAATAGAGGTGATAGCCCACAGTTCCTTTAAAGCTAGCCTCCCAAGTATTCCATGATAAGTAGAGCGATTATCAACCACTAGAAATTTCATGAAGTGGTGAGCAGTCAAGAGTGCAGTCTCCATCTCTATTGCTAGAGTGATTTTACCCCTTAGGATGATGTTATCTCCTGTAAAGCCATACAAGGGAGAACTTATTGGGATCAGCTCGTGGTCAACTTTCATCTTGTCAAATGTGGTTCCAAAGATGATATTGACCGAGCTTCCATTATCCATTAACATTTTTTTCAGGCTGTTGCGGACAAGGATTGCCCTTACCACTAAGGTATCATAGTGTGGACAATGCACACCTACTGCTCCCTCTTGAGTAAATGTGAATGGTGGAGTTGCTCTTCCAGTAGAGGATTGGTTAACTATGAAACTTGTCATATGAGAGTCTTTCGCTTCTCTAGTATAAATTCTTTGCAAGTTTCTANAACCTAATATACCAGATTTTAGATCATCCACTCAAGGTCAAGTGGAAGGCCTTGCACTTCATAGATTGGGTGGCCCCTTTCAAATTCATATATGTCTTGAAGCTGTTGAGGTACTTTGTAGAGTCCCCTCTCCCATCATACTTAGGAATTTTAGGGAATGTGAAGTGGTTTAGCATTGGGGCATTCCTAATGGCTTGTGAGAATGGTGAATGGTCATCATCATCATCGAGGTCGCAGGACTTCTGTGGTTCATCAAAATTCTCCTCCTCTCTTTGTTGGGTTTGGAGAGTTGGTTGGGAGGGTTTTACCTCACTCATAGCCCGGGGAGGTATTCGAGGCCCTTCATGGTAGACCGGTTCTTATCTTTCATTTCGGGGAGGTTCCTGTTGTCTATTTCTAGGCATATGAGAAGAAGGATGAGGCTACCTATTTCTAGGTGTAGAGGGTGAATAAGCCTCCCTATTTTTAGGCAAGCCTAGGCTTATCCTATCAAAGACACTTGCTGACCTTTAATGTCGATCTTCTGGCTTATAGTTTGGAGGAAAGTTAAACGGGGCCTCATAGGGTCGTTCCAAAGAGTAATTGGTTGATGTATCAACCTCAACCTCCATTTCTAGCCATTTGGCTTTGGACTTCTTCTTATTTATGGTAGTATCCTTGAGGGTCATGGAATTCATTTTCAGAGGCTGGATATGGAGGAATTGGGTATCCTCATCGCCCTTGCCTGCTCATTAGCATCTCATGCATAGCTATGTTTTGCTGGGTTATATGTCTCATGTTGGCTGCCATTGTGGCCATTTCTCTAGGAGCTTAGCTGCGATCCTGCCTCAATCTCTAGACCTACCTTGTCTATGTTGTAGGGGTCGTGGACGAGTAGCATGGGCAGCTCGTGAGGGTTCCCCTTTCTCAGGGTATTCCCTAGACCTATGAGGTGCACTTATATTACCACTTAAACTCATTTTTCACAAACACTTTTCTTAACTGAATTTCCCTTTCTTCAAGGATCAAATAAGTATTGGAATTTTGGGCTTTTCAACGGTTCTTTCTTTAAGAACTCTCATTTTTCAAGGGTTAGGACTTTCTTGCCAAAATATTTCAAGCTAGCTTTCTCCCACGGGTGTTTTCGTGGTTAAATTTAAGCCTTCCCACAGCGGCGTCGATCTGTTGACCCCAAAAAATGAGCCAACAGATGCCGGGTCGACTCACGCCAAGTCAGGTACGATTTCATCGCGTTTCTACCTGAATAACGGCAGTAGTAAGGAGGAAGTGGACGCGGGGTACTTTGCTGCGAGAGACAAAATGTTCAAGTTTCGGCAGGTGAAACAAAAGCGATTGCACTAACAATGATCACCGAACGGAAACCAAACTAATCTATATGATAACAAACGGAAATATGTGGAAGGATATATAAAATGGGTATATAAGTTACTATATTGTATGTTGAGACTTGTATTCATTCAACTTGTAAAGAAGATCAAGAATATCCAACCAAGTGTTTTTATAAATTTCTTTGTATACTTCGAATATGTGATTGTTCAAAATTCAATCAATCATCCAACCCCCTTTCAGTTATAAATGGAACCTATTTATACTACCTTGGCTGACGTGGTGATCGTTGGTTTAGAACCACGTGGCCTCATCTCCCTAATTGAGAATTCACATTACTTTCTATTCATGCAATTAATACATTAACAAAGGGTAAGCCGCCCTATACAATAGGCTGATACATTGACAAACTTTATTAGAAGTGTTACATCAATCACTTCTAAAAGATATTCAAATCTATGGTGAGAGACAGCATCGGATTCATGAGCTTCGGATGGGTTTGAGAGCCTCGGAGAGATCTTTGAGGTGGTTCACCAAGTTGAGAGCTCCAACTCCTTTCTTTGTTTCCTTAGGCGGTGTTTCAGCCTAAATTGGAGTGCTTCGTCCTTATGGCAGTGCTTCAGTACAAACTTAGATTTGTAGTGCAAGGACTTCAACATTGCTTGATTTCTTCATATTTTGACCACATGGATCTTTATTCGACTTTCTTGTCGACTTTCTGTCTATATGACTTACTATGTGGCACTTTTACTTTTAGCCTCGAAGGCAACGCATTACAAATATAAAATCTTACCTTGGCTCAATAGAATCAAGAACTTCTTGTTTGAATAAAAGAGCCAATCAGTTTCTCTAAAGTGAAGGTAAATGCAACAATCGTGTGTGGGAATTAGTAGTTTTTCTAGGGGTGATATGAGAGCAATTGCCTTCACTTCACTCTCTTTTAGGTCTTGATCCTCTAATCCTAATTTTTTTTTTTTTTTTAATGAGGCCCAAGCTAGTGGCCTAGTTTTCCTTGGGCTGTCAACTTCGTCAACCCATTGGCCAATTTCTTACAGAACCCATTGGCCAATTTCTTACAGCTCTTCTTATACATGTAAGCATTAGCCCAACAGAATAATATTAAATCCAGATACACTGGATTGCTGCGTTCTGTAGTGTTAATAGTCCAAGGATCTTATATAGGAACCTTTTCAATTTTCTTGTCTTAAATGATGGTCCAAGTTGCTGATTATCTATTATTGTACAAATAAGTACTGTGCTAGAAAGTTGGCAATTCTTTTGCTTTTGGCTTCTTTATAGAGCTTGGATTAAACTCAACAATGGCTGTCGGCTGATCCTTCCTTTTTAGGTGGTGGATTTTATTCAATGAACTTGTGGGAAGTAGAGCTTTCTAAGCTTTTCGAGCCAAACACTATGCTGCACAGAATTGGAATTTTGTGAAATTTCCTGAAAAAAAAGGTGTTGGATGTACAAACCTGGAATTGTCAAGGGAATGAAGGTGATTCGTGGATGAAGGTGATTTGGGATGAAGATTTTATTTGATTTGAAATGAGATTATAGACAGAATTAATTCAGTGAGCATTCAATAATCTTTTATTTTTCGATGAGCAAGTGGTAATCATTGATAAAATTCATCACTTTTTTTTTTTAATTAAATCCGACAATTTATGTCCCACTTTTTACACTTGAAAACACTTGGCCCTTGTTTGGTTTGAATAAAAATTATATTTTAGTAGATTTTAATAAAATTGGTGAAATATATTATTGAAAAATTGATAAAAATTGTGATTCCCATGTAATGTATTGAGAAAAAAAAAGTTTGGTAGAAAAATGAATTTTATGAAATAGGGACCAAACATGAGCTTAAATGTAAGCCCCTGTTTATTGTAAATTTTTGCTCCAAGAATGTTTTTTTTTTT
>CAIGRB010142157.1:40606-54315 GCA_903798255.1 Fraxinus quadrangulata | reverse complement strand
AAAAATAATGGAGAAAGAAAATTACAATGATCCTAAAAACTAGTAATTATATATCTCACACAATTATAAATTGTAAAGAATAGACTAGTATTTATAGGCAACTATGTAATGGACGTCCAAAATCCTAATAGGTAAGTTGTAGTTGAAATAGAATGTCAAAAACGAGTTAAAATGCGAAAACGGGTTTGGGGCGGTAACAGCGTCGCTCGAGCGAGAGTCGGGCGATGGAGCCTCTGATGAAAAATTGGAAGTGTTGCTCAAGCGGCCAGCTAGCGAAAAAACGACGACTTTTCTTCCCGATCCACAATTTAATCTATTCAAGTATAATACAAATTTCAACTATCAATTGGCTTCCAAAATAGAATTTCAACTTGACATAGGACTCAAACAGCATTCCAAACTTGAATTCTTCATGACGTGCATTTCAATTAGAATTCTTTAATTACTTCAACAAGTCAACAAAGGAATTCGGGTGACACCCAAATTCCAACACCCTGTTTGAGTTACATTAAATTTTTCATTCTCATTCTTCTATTCATTTTCAACCACGCATTTTTCAATAAAATAATATTTTTCATTACATCAATAACTTTTCCTTCTTTTCAACCAGATATTCTCCATCAATATACTATTCCAAAATACATTATTCCAAAATAATGTGGCTCAAACATACCCTAAACGTAAAATTCAAATAATATTTACCCATTCAATATATGATATTATGAACTGTGTAGAAGATTATTATGGTGAACAGTGTTGAAGTATTGGTAAGATTTTTTTCCATATTTTCTGAGTTTTTTTCACTCTTATTTCTAAGGTTATTGTGGAAATTGGGCTGGTTCAACCACCCATTGGCCACCATTTCCTCGATTGTAGACGAAGAAATCTGTGTCGTTCAATTCAAACCTAGTTCTATTTAGAGTTTATTTGGATTGAATATGTCAATGGGTGAAAAAAACCTCCTGAGGTCACCCAAAATTTGAAGGGTGCTTACACAAATACCATATATTTTATGTTAGTTTTGAAAAAATAGACAAACTTGGATTAAATGGTAAATAATTAAAATTGAACGTAAAATATACGCTCAAACCTAAACACGATGCAGCTTGTCAAAAATTAGGCTCCGCTCTTGAAAAATCAACGGAAAAATGAGGAAATTTTTCACAAATCAAACATAAATAAGATAGAATTTGCTTCAACATTCATTTTTGAAAGTTCTCTTCCCCGAATCTAGAAATACACAAACAAACTTATTGGCTTTTTATGTTTTAGACTCTTTCTTTAATTGGGTTTGGTTTGAACCTTATAATGTAAATAATCGGCATTTATGAATTTTTTTTTTTATGATTTGCTATGGTGATTGGAGATATGTTTGAAAATAACACGGTTGAACTTGAGAGGAAATGAATTGTGTTAAAACACATGAAAATTAGCTTTGAATCAATTAAAATAATGCATGTAAGGTGTTTGACAAAAACAGAATGTGAAAAAGTGGTATTTTATTACCTTTCTCAAAAAAGTCATATTGTCTCATTGGGGCAATTAACTAGTTGTATACGTCTGCGATTTTGAAAATTTTAATATACGAATTCAAACCTTGTTTTATGTTAATACATATGGGGAATTTTTTTTTAATCAATTAAATTGATATATGCAAGGTGTGTGCTCAAAAGAAAAATGTGAAAAAGTGACATTCTATTACATTTTTAAAAAAGTCATTGTAATTTATTGGAGCAATTAACTACATGTATGTGTGTGTTTTTGAAAATTTGAACATACAAATTCAAACATTATTTTATGTTAATTATGAAAAAAAAAAAACTCTGAATCAATTAGATTGATGCATGCAATGTGTTTATTCAAAAGAAGAATGAAAAACTTTTTCTCTTAAAAAAAAAAAAAAGAAAGGATCTTATTGAAACAATTAACCATATGCATATGTGTGCATTTTTTAAAATTTAAATATACAAATCCAAACCTTATTTTATGTTAATACTTGTGAAAAGTTAAATATACATGCAAATTGTTTGTTCAGAAGGAAAATGATAAAAAGTGACATTTTGTCATTTTTCTAAAAATAGTTACAATATCTTATTGGAGCAATTAACTATGTGCATACGTGTGTATTTTTGAAAATTTGAACATACAAATTCAAATCTTGTTTTATGTTAATACACATGAAAAAGAAATTTTTGAATAAATTAAATTGATAAATGCAAGGTGTTTGCTCAAAAGGAGAATGAAAAAGTGACATTTTGCCACTTTTTTATTCTAAAAAAAGTCAAAATATCTCATTGGAGTAATTAACTAGATGCGTATGTGTGCATTTTTTAAAATTAAAATATGCGAATTCAAACCTTATTTATGTTAATACATATGAAGAAAAAAAACTTTGAATCAATTAAATTGATACATCTAAGGTGTACGAGAAAATGATTTCTCTGGAAAAAGTCACAACATTTCATTAGAGTAATTAACTAGATGCATATGTGTGCATTTTTTAAAATTTAAATATACGAATTCAAACCTTATTTTAATCATGTATTCAATCCATATTTTCTTAAATAAATTGAATTGATGCATCCAATATACTTGTGAAAATAAAAATGTGACTTTTCTCTGGAAAGGTGACATTCTCTAGGGAAAAAATACGGTATCTCGTTGGAGCAATTAACTAGATGTTTATGTGTGCATTTTTTGAAATTTAAATATATGAATTCAAACATTGTTTTGGTCTTGTATTCAATTCATATTTCTTTCAATCAATTTGATTGATGCATCCAAGGTTTTTGCAAAAATGTGAATATATTTTAATTTTGTATTTAATTCATATTTCTTTGAATCAATTTAATTGATGCCTCCAATGTTTTTGAAAAAATGAGAACGTGAAAAAGTGACTCTTTATCACCTTTTTATATAAAAAAAAAGTGACAGAATTACTTTTCTTTTCATTTTAGTTTATGTTTTTACGTTACATCTTTTGGCTTATCTATGAGCTATTTGAAATAGTTTGAAACATTCACAATAAACTTTGAAATACATATTTCGAATTTAAAAATCAATAAACGACGAGTTCATAATAACAAGTCAAAAAAATTGTTGTTTATTATTTATTTTGCGTTCAATAATTCATGTGAGATAATTCTTGACATTTAAACTTTGTCCGTAACATAATTATTATGGCCACGTAGCAAGCTTTCTAACAGATTTTGAACTAAATAAAATAGATAATCTTAACGTAAAATACCGTATCAAACAAAAAAATTTAATAATAATTTTTTTTAAAAAAAATTGAAGATATCAGTTGGGGAATGTCGCCGTCTTTGGAATTATTTTGTTGATTTTCAAATGTTTAATATTTTTGGCGGATGTAATGGATACGGCTATTAAAACTTTAATTTGGTTTAAGTGTATTGATCAATTCCTTATATTTTTTAAAGTGCTGTCTAATTTCCTCAATTTTGAGAGTATAACCATTTGGATAAATTATGCTACACATCCCAACCTCTGGGCGTTTGCACTTTCATCTTGATTCAATTTTTTCGATCGACAATGTTCTAGACCTTTGAAAAATAATGTAAATCTTCAACAAATGAATATTCGACAAATTAATAACCTAGTTGATGAGTGCAATTCACTCATTGAATTAGCACCTCTAAAACATAGTTTTCGGTTTGTTCTTGATCACTTTTAAGTATTTTGATGTGTTTGTTTTATAATTTAAGTAATTTGGTGAAAATGATGTATTTTAGAGCTTCGAATGGAGTTAAATTAATGATCATGGAAGTGAGCATGGAGTAGAAATGAAATAAGAGAAAAATAAAATAGAAAACGAGGCAAAAAACGAAGGGAACATATTGGTGCCTAGGCGCCCAAGAATAAGCCAGTGCCAACCTTGGGCGCCGCTACCTAAAGTTAAAAAGTTCAGATTTTTTTGGAAAGTTTTCGGCTCAATCCATCCCCAACTTGTATTGAAATTTCAAAACACTATAAATACAATCCAAAAGACCACTTTTCAAGAACAATTCATCGAATCAAGAGCAAGAAACCAAGGATGCAAAAAACAAGCAATCATCAAGAAATCAAGAACAACATCGAAAAGGAGATTTAAGACCTACCAAAACTAGTTTTTCTATTATCTTCTCTATGTTATTTTATTTGAATTTGATTATTTTTATGGCTTCTGTCATGAACTAAACATTTAATCAGGATTTGATGTAACCAAAATTTGAGAATATGATTTGATCTTATTTTAGTTATTTTTATGAAATTTTTCTTTGCGTTTATTTGTGTTATTGATTTAATGTTTTTAATTAATTGGCCACTAATTGAATGATTAGATGCTAGTCGATTTCGAAATTTGAGAGGGGGGAATTTAGGCAAGATCATAACAATAACACAACCTAAAATTTATGGGTTTCGAGAGAAGGTGTAGAATTTATGAAATTTGTCCCAAAAGAATCATGATTTTGATAAATCTTGATTTTAATTCAGAATAGAGATATTAAATTAATTAATTTTTAGAATTAATTTTTACCTGACACTCGAGGGAAGGTGTAGAATTACATTGGTTATTACTTATATACATGAAAAATTATTAGAGATAACTAGGTTTTTGAAAATCATATTTGATAGTTAGGTGAAATCATACCCTATGCTCTCCTATATTGATTAATTTGTATAACTTGTATTTATTCGTTGAATTCGTGATAACATTCACATTTAATTAGTTCAAAACCATTGATTTTATAATTTGATTGTCTAGATAAAATAGAGGCTACACAATTATACTACTTTGTAGAAATTAAATTAAATATCAATATTTGTGGATTTGACTTCCTAGCTCTATTATTATATTACAAAACTTGACACCATACACTTACGTTATAATTACATTGTAGAAAACACGTGACACTAGTTTCAATAATAATAAAAAAAAAAAATCGATCTCAACTCGAGCCAGTGTACTAAATTATTTATCTCGCTAAATGCATAAATAATAATTTTATTTAACATCCTTTAGGACTCTATGAAAATATAAAATAATAATTATTTAAGGGTGTGTTTGAGTCACGTTATTTTGGAAGAATGAATTTTGGAATAGTAGATTGATGAAAAATGTGTAGTTGAAAAAGAAGGAAAAGTTATTAATGTGATGGAAAATATTATTTTATTGCAAAATGTGTAATTGAAAATGAGTAGAAGAAAGAGAATAAAAAAATAATGTAACTCAAACATAAGCTTAATTATTATTTTGTTTTTAGTGAAATACGTAAATTTGTCAGTTATCCATTTAAGTATTGATCAAAAAATGTCAAAGTCCACTATTTTGATCAATTAATAGCCAAATAGATGGAAATCATCTATCTTTTTGGTGTGATTATTTTAAATATTCGAGACAGTGAATGACACAAAATGAGGGTTTGTATAAAATTTGAGACAACATGAAATATTTGGAACCGTGACTACAATTTTTTCATTATTTTAAAATTTAACAAGTTCATAATCACTAGCTTGACACATTGTCAAATTTTTGGGCTCCATTATAATGAAATTTTGAAGAAAAATGTACTCTAGAATGTTATTTTTTTAAGAATGTGTGGTTAAAAAATAAGGAAATTTTTTAGATTTACGTGTAATATTATTTTATTGAAGAATGTGGTTAAAAATGAGTAGAAGAATGAGAATAAAAATTTTAATGTGACTCAAACATGGGCTAAATACATACAATTTATCATACATAGTCAGCAACTTTTTAATTGAAATTTTCTATTTTTTGCAATTGATTTTTTTTTCCTTTTTATGAAAATATGCATCTAAAGTTGCTTATTTTTTCTTTGTAATCAAACTGAACTCACATGATTCCTAATTACTATTTTTTTCAATCGATTTTTTTAATGAAGATATGCATCTAAACTGAACTCACACGATTCCTACTTTTTTTTTTTTGCAAAAATACACATATGGTATTACTTTTTTCCATTTTTGTAGAAAGTACTTTTTTAGGATTAGAATGCTTGGATTGCTTCATTTGGAGAAATAGTCGATATAATATCGCTATCAGCTAAATCGTGATCATTCTCGATAGATATATTCAATATTTCATGAATAATCTCTCCGTCAGCATGCTATTACATTCAACCGACATTTAGCATCTATTTCATTTTTATAGTGTTGCCTAAAAAAATGATTTAATATCCAACGAACTCATATATATAGAATATTTTCTTGTGTGAATATTTGTTTAAAATAAGTCTGTAGAAAATTTTTTTTTGAAATAATGAGAGACAAATAGGGGACTAAGTTACAATCAATATATTTATCTTTTCAAAAAAAATGAATATTTTAAGCAAAAAAGAAAAGAAAAATACATCTTAAAATTAGAAAAAAAAATTATTACAGTGTAAAAGGCTTTTCCAATAAAGAATCACTCATAGCCCAATCACCTAATGCTTAGCAAAAAAAATAAAATAAAAATCCCTTTATAAAGATTATATCCTCGGTAACACAATAATCACATGCATCTAATCGATTTTAATTAACATGCAAATTTTGATTTGCTCGAGTTCTCATGTGTAGAACATAAAGAATAAATTTCTTCCAACGCCGTGAACCCATTTGCGTACTCCTTGTATCTGTCGAATTCGCCAAATGTTTCAGTTTTGGAGAGCTTTGAAATTTCAGGTAAATTTATTTCTGGGAAATCTTCCAATTCTAGAGGAGTATAGGAAGCATCACCAAATATTCCTGTGTAATTTGGAATTCCAACTTCCTGCACCAAAACATATTATCACTTAATTTCAAGAAACAGAGTAATGTGTGCATCTACTCTGTTAAAGTTCTAGAAACTTAGAATTATCTAAATCCAAATATATTTAAAAGCAATTTTCTGAACTTAGAAGCAATTTTTGACTTTTCAAAAATCCAATCAAACGGCCCTATGCGTTTGGTTCAACAGGGACGATGAGTTAATATCTTGAATACCTCTCTTTCTCCATAAGCAAAAGCGCGGGGCTTTGTCAATACTATTTTTTTCAATTTTTTTAAATCACAAATTGCAAAAAACAAGGGGGAAAAAGAGTACATTTTATCCAGTCAAAAGAAGTCATGGGGAATGGCGAAGAAAGCCATTGGAGTCAGTCTAGAGATTTTTATAGGGGATGCTTTAAAAAAAGATGTTTAGTTCATTGTCTTCAAACTTTTGTCACTTTAAATCAAAAGAGAACCTCAAAGGGTCATTTCTATGGACCATATCAAGCCTAGCTATATGCTAAGTTTGCTTTTACTTGTTTGAAAACAAACATGTTTGTTAAAACAAATTATTTGATGTCTTCTATAGTAAAAAGGTGTTAGTAACGAAATTTCTATCTCTGATTGCAAGATTTTCATCGCCCATTGCGAAAATTCTTGATCTACTATAAAGGGAGAAACCCCACTTGCTGAATAGGGATACGCTAAAGATGTTACCAGAAACAAAAATCACGAAAGATACCATACTCGAGAATGTCTATTGTGTGTGCATAAAAGAAATTCTTGACATTAAGTCGAGAATAAAAATGTACCTGAATGAAACTTGACAGGTCTCCAGGGCCGATGGAATAAAAATCGTTTGAACTGTTTACTTCATCTAATGCAATCTGAGCTTGGGAATTATCTTTTGAGCATGTAGCAATTGGTGTCCCTTGAGTGAGATCTGAAGAGGAAGCCGAAGATGGTAATTTGGAACAATACTCGGGATTTTTTAGGGCATTTTCGTCGTTGGCTTCTTTCTCTCGGAAAGTTTCAGTTCCGCTGGTGTCATCCCACATAAATTGTTCGTCCGTCTCCTTCGAAACCTTGCGTTGTTCCTCGAATTTCGTTTTAGGTATATATATGTTTTTCTTGAAAACCCGGCATAATGCATAAGAATCCTAGAAGATGAAAATTATATGCAATTATTTTTAAAGTTAAAACTTAAAACCCCACCTTAAATAAAGATAAAACAAATAAACGACATATATCAGTTCAGTTATTCCTCTTGACAAGATCCACTTTTAAGATGAACTACAATACTCAATAATTAAATTAAGAAACGGGAAAATTAAATGTTAAATGTATTGCCTATAATAGATTGACACTAATTAAGGTACGTACTACAAGGAGTGAAGAGTTAATTACTTCATTAATGCTTATATTCAAATTATTTCTAAGACATAACTATTGATTAATATTTACTTCTAGAATCAAAACCCTAGCTCCGAGAAAACAGGATTTTTCAGTTGGTTAGATGTATTATTATTATTATTATTAGCCACCGATTTCTTCCATTGCGAAAATCAATCGTGGCTAATGCATGTAATATAGACGTAAATTAGCGACTTTATCGACAGAATATTGGCTATACATGGAGCCTTAACTCCCATAAGCAAATATTTAGAGGAAATTTATAAATGATTTATAAAGAGAAATAGTGATGAATTATATCGATAATAACGAGTAGTAGTTATGAAACTTGTGTTTGAAAGTAATATTTGAGTACTTCAACCGAATTTATAATTTTGTATCCAAGTGCAGGCTATCGTAAGCGATGGTTTCAGGTAAATTCCATGCACCGAGCCGCCGACATTGTCATTTTTTTATTTTTATCTTTAGAAAATATGAGATCACTTCAAGACGTCTTAACTTAATGTAAAACCCCGTTAATTTTTGCATATTAATTCGCTTGTGGTTGGAAAAACATTTTGTAGGAGAAACTGGAAAGGACTGTACCTTTAAACTTGATGTAGTGCCACAGGCGGACTCACTGAGTCTATACTCGTGCATTATCCAGTCGGTTCTGATGCCATGAGGTGCTCTCCCTCTGTAATAAACCAGTGTCTTCTTCATGCCAACAGCCCGTTTCTGTGACTGCACTGTCCGGTCTTTTCCAGTAGCTTTCCAGTATCCTGCCCGCGTGGCCCGATTCGTCCTCGACCCGTTCGGGTATTTCCGATCCCGGGGGCTGTAAAAGTACCATTCCATGTCTTTACTCGGCAAGAAAGATTTATCTGCCGAAAGAAATCCGCTTTTTATTGTACAAAAATTCGACATATTATTTGAAATGAAGGTGCAGCAGTATACTGTATTACTTACCGGGTAAATCCCAAGGTTCACATTTGTAGAGATCAACTTCTGGGATGATTTCAAGCTCGATGTTTCCACCATTGATTTTCCTATCCAGATAGTAAGCCACAAGCTCCTCATCCGTTGGATGAAACCTGAATCCTGGAGGTAGACTCGTTGGTGCCATACAGTAAATACCCTAGAAATGAAGAAAAGAGGGGGAGAGAGAGAGAGACTATGTGTGCAAAAAATGGAAGAAGAGACTGTTAACGGGGTTGTACGACAATGGGGATCTATTAATAGCCTACTGTTCTTGATCAAACCCACAAAAGTAGCCCTAATCTTTCTTCATTTTTACACGGTCAGCCATTACTCTAGCTTGTGCTTTTGTGATGAATAAGAAACAATGGAAAGGGCAAGATCGCTAATGGTGAAAAATAGTAAGATAATACAGTGGGTACTTGGCAGTGGGGCTTTAATAGATTCTGTGTCAGCATTGTGTGTGAACATTGAGAGGAAGACGGAGAAGCTTCTCTGCTTTTGTCTGCTCACAAACTAACAAAAATTCGGGGGGCCCGCAAAAAGGCTGCATGGGCCACCCACTGACCCTTCTCAACAACACGCAATACCACGAAGAACATGGCCGCCTTTTATTTTATACAGCTGCAGATTACAAAATCATTTTACTGGTATATAATAATGTGTATAAATGTACGTATAAGTTGATTATCATGCAGACAGGTATATGTATTGTTCTTAACAACAAAAGATGATTTGGAATCTGTCACATGGGTCTAATCTTAAAGCAAAAGCACTTGATTATCCATCAAGCGAGTTTACATATTGATTTTTCACGCACAATGTCATTTTTTATGCAATAAACGAACTATCAAGTAGATATATGTGTTGCTTGCTTAATTTATCTGTTTATTTTTTTAATATTTTAATTAAAGAGAGATCTTCTTTGTTTAAATTACTTTCATAGAATTCATGTTAGTTTTACGGGTTGTGTGATAAAATTTTGATAAAAGTTTTAGCAATTTTGGTAAATTTTGTTAATGTATATACATATACACAATGTACATGTTAATTAGTCCCACATTGGTTAGAAAGGGAAACATTCCTCTCAAATTAAACTATAAATAGGATGTCTCTCTTGTAAACAAAACATATTATTCAATACAATTTTCTTTTCTTTGTATTATCTTATTTTCTCTCTTAAATTCAACTTGGTATCAGAGCTACTATCCTTAGTGGTTCTCGGTCTATCAAGAGTTGAGTATACTCTGTGATTGCCACTATTAGTGGATCCTTCAATCAGAAAAAACTTCTTGTATACCCTCTTCACACCTGTTGGGTCGTCACTATAGTCGGAGTCTTATTCTTCATCGGCGTCATCTTAGCCACCACTCCATCAGTCATTTGCCGACCAGCTCAGTTTGATTCTTGTTATTTTCTTTCTTTGTCCTCTTCTAGTTTTATGCACATTATGGAGCATCTTGAGGCCTCACAACCCATTGCCATTATCATGGACGGACCTCAACCCAACAACAAAGGGCATCCATCGGATCTTCAAAATTCTGCAATTACTGTAAGAAATCAGGACACATTCTCTTGGAATGCCCAGTTCGAGTTTGCCAATTCTGTCAGAAGCAAGGCCCTGATCATCTTCTGATTGTTTCCAAAACCCCAACAGACACTCTCAACGATACATGTCTCGCGGTATTCCTTCTAAGTCTGCTGCCACTACTGCTGAAGGTCCATCATTCACTACTTCCAGTGAGACGTTCTCTGCCTCTGACATAGAGGAAATTATCAAACAAGTACTAGCTCATTCGGTAATCTACTCTCTACAGCTATGTCAGTCACCTCAGGTAACTCATCTTGGTTATTTGACTCTGCATGTTGTAATCACATGACACCTGATTCCACTATATTTTCCACCAAACGACCTGCTAGCTATACTCCAACTATTCAAACTGCTGATGGGTCTCCTATGACTGTGAGTCATATCGAAAAAATCTCGACATTAAACACTTCTCTTCCTGATACTTACTGTATTCCCAAACTTACTCTCAATCTTATATCTGTTGGTCAATTATGTGATTTAGGTCTAACTGTCATATTTTCTACTTCTGGTTGTTGTGTGCAGGATCCAAAGATGGGACAAACTCTTGGGATATGCCGTAAAGTTGGACGACTCTTTGAGCTCATCAATTTTCACCTTCCATCTCGTTTCGCCTCATCAGTTCAGACAGCAGCCCCAGTCTCATCTACCCCATATGTCAGTCTCTGGCATTTTCGTCTGGGTCATGCTTCTGTTGGACGTCTTCAATCTTTAGCATCTAGTGGTCATTTATGGTCTGTTAATAAAGAACAATTTGATTGTCTTCCTTGTCAACTTGCAAAACAATCGGCATTGCCATTTTACAAAAGTGATTCATATTCTTCTGCGCCATTTGATTTGATTCACTCTGATGTTTAGGGCCCATCTACCACTGCTACTATGGGAGGTGCTAGATATTTGATTCACTCTGAGTTTGAGGGGGGCTGTTAATGTATATACATATTCACAATATACATGTTAATTAATCCAAACATTGGTTAGAAAGGAAAACGTTCTTTTCAAGTTAAACTATAAATAGGATATCTCTCTTGTAAACAAAACACAATATTCAATACAATTATCTTCTCTTCTTATTTTCTCTCTTAAATTCAACTAATTTGATGAAACGTGTAGTTAACAAGTCGATATAAATTGTGAGTCTCAAGAAACATATGGTTTAAATTGAAGTTTGACCAATTAAAATGTCAATGAAATTCTTACAAAGTTTTATGAAACAAGCACTTGAAGATTAAGTTCTGATATTAATAGTCGCACTTTTGGTTGGTGGGTTTTTATTGAAATTTATCTAACAATATTGGATTTTCTTTCTTGCAATCTTGTCCATCGTTTCTTATTATTTTCTGAAATCGATGATATTTTAAACTTGTGTTTTTGTTCTTCCTTATTGAAATTCTTAATTAAAGTGGCTAAATCCAACTATTTCATCCTTTTATTCTTGAAATTTTATCTGGTGAATGAAGAGATATAGTAGGCATAAGGATAATATCTAATAGAGCTATTTTTAATGCAATTCTTTTAATTAAATATATACTTCAGCCACTATCTATGCTACTACAAGTAAGATGTACCAAGGTGACCCTAATTGGAAAATACCACAATTATTTTAAAATATTACATCAATTATGTTATTGAAGCCCCAAAAAATAGTAATTTCAAAATGCCTAATTTTCTAATTAATAAATAATACATGATGGAATTTATGGCATGAATGGTTGCATTTCTAAATAAACCCAAGTAATAATGTGGTGGCGTGGTTGGCGATAAAAATATTTTATGCATACCATTTCGAATTGCAAATCTATGGTGGCTGAATTAAATCGTCTTTTTAGAATAAACAGTTCGAATATCCATATCATAAATCGAGTATGAATACTTCCTACTCTGGTAACGAGATAAAACAAGAAGAAAACACGTGTTTATATTAAGAAACAATTTTTTAAATAAAAAGATCTTAAAATTTTAAACTTTTATGCTTCAATAAGTTTCATGGTTTTACAAATTATAATACAATAATTTAGTGTTTTCATAATTGCAATGGGCTCCATTATGCGATTCCTTCAACTTTATCATATCCCAAAGAAGAAAAAACACTTTCATCGTTCAACAGTCGAAGGGTAGAACAAAACTACCTGACCCTCGTCATGTTTTGCTTTATATATTTTAATATGATTCTTTTTCCTTTTAATTTATTTATTTTCGACAAACGACTTTACTTTACTGTTTTTTTTTAAATTTTTTGGTTGTGTTCAGTGCTCTTTAATCTTTAGTATACTTTCCTTAAAATATCATTTTCTAGTGGGCAAAGATATTACCATATATCCACTTTAATCATTACAAACCCTATCTTTGACTGTTCTCTCTCCCTCTGGACGACTCTTGGTCTGAAGCAAAAAAGAAAACAATGGACTGAGATTTTTTTTGTTTTCCTTTTCAAGTAAATTTTCTTAATCTGGGTCACATCCATGTTAGAATTCACTGTGCATACTGTTGTACAAAATTATATATACTTGTTATCAAGTCGTGCTATATTATCAATTACTTTAGATGCAAGAATGAATTTTTAGACGTGTGTGAAAGATTCAAAATAATGTGTACATTCAACCAAAAAATTTGTGGTTCTCTCACGACCATGCCTTATTATTCATTAAAGCTCAAAATTACCAATTATATAAGAAAATAAAGAAGAAATTATTAGTTATATATATATATATATATATATATATAACTAATAATTTCTTCTTTATTTTCTTATATAATTGGTAATTTTGAGCTTTAATGAATAATAAGGCATGGTCGTGAGAGAACCACAAATTTTTTGGTTGAATGTACACATTATTTTGAATCTTTCACACACGTCTAAAAATTCATTCTTGCATCTAAAGTAATTGATAATATAGCACGACTTGATAACAAGTATATATAATTTTGTACAACAGTATGCACAGTGAATTCTAACATGGATGTGACCCAGATTAAGAAAATTTACTTGAAAAGGAAAACA
>CAIGRB010142157.1:0-31390 GCA_903798255.1 Fraxinus quadrangulata | reverse complement strand
CTATTTTCAATCACACATTTTCAATAAAATAATATTTTTCATCACATCGATAATTTTTCCTTCTTTTTCAACCACACATTCTCCATCAATCTACTACTTTAAAATATATTCTTCAAAAATAATATGACTCAAACACACCCAAAGAAGGCGACAACAGCAAAATGTTGGACTGACTCTCCGATTTTGAAGCCATAATTTGCTCATGTTCGATAGAGATTGAAATTAAAATTTTAGCAGATTCTGATAACAGTTGATAAAATATATGATTATAGAGTTGTGAGTCATATGAAATATATGGTTAACTTTGATTTAGATTTTAATAAAAAAATTTAGTGATACCAAGCCTTTGTTTGAACCCCATTATTTGGTAAAAATAGATTTTGAAATAGTGATTTTATAGAGAATATGTGGTTAAAAAGTAGGAAAAGAAATTAGGTTTATATGTAAAATTATTTTATTAAGAAAATGTGGTTGAAAATAATTTTGGAGAAAAATGTATTATTGAGAAAGTGGGGTTCAAACAAGGGCAAGGTTTTATCTTATACTTCTAATACTGAATATTTTTAAGACATTGTTAATAATCAAAAAGAATTTTGCTACTTGTACATAATATGATGTGAATGAAAAATTGATTTGTTTAGAGTGCTACGTGACATTTTATAATTTATTACGTAAATCTTGATATACATGTAGCAAAATTCAATCGACAATTACCTGAATATTTATACATTATTTTATTTAATTATGACTATCTACAAAATAAAATAAAAACTACAAATTCCTAATAACTATAAATAAGTCGTTTTAAAAAATAATCACAATTTAAATTTACCTGAAAATAATATAGGTTGTGAATTTGACTCTAGAAGAACTATATTTACTATTTTCTTTAATTTTTAAAAAATAAAGAGTTTGTTGAACTGGATAAATGAAGATCTCTATAAAATAAAGTGAATTAGATAAATAAGAGTAGTCTTATTTATCATCATAATAATAAAATATCGGTGATGTGCCACATATTATCCATCACATTTCTCTCTCTCTCTCTTATAAAAATTGAACTGTCAAATCTCGTTATTTTCATAGATTGTCACATTATCGATATTCCATCATCGTAATGATAAATAACATTATTTGAGAAATAAATAGTTCATTGGAGATGAAAATTAAAAAAAAAAAATTCTATTATAGATGATATTAGTCCATCAAATTTTAACGTTTTTACTATTTCATATTTAAATAATTCAACAATAAAATTAAGCCTGTTTGGTGATAAGCGTAGTTTCTACACTTATTTGGGGTCCTCATTGATAATATTTTGTTATTCTTTGGATGGATTAATACCTAATTTTGTTATTTATTGATTTTATTAAGAGAAACTAATGTTTGGATGAAGAATTGGAAGAAGGAACGGAAAATTGCTAAAATGAAGCAAATGCAAGGTTCGAGGATTAAAATGCAAATACTCAATAGTTTTGTCGGACCTGACCATGAAAATTCGAGAGTGATGGGGGTCGTTTGGATAAGGAAATAAGTCAAATTGATGAATATGGTCAAAGTATTATAAATTATCAATTTTCAGCTTAAAAGTTATGCTCTGGATTTTCTGTTCTAGATTGTAACCTATTTTTGGCATAGCAAATGTTCGAATTGAAGAAATGATATTTATACAAGAATTGTAGCTCTTTGAATTATATTTTCACTTCACTTTGAATCACCTCAATCGAATATCTGGAGAGAACGATATGACAAAAATGCTGAAATTGCTCGGAACAAGCCTAGGCACGCCTAAGCCTGAGAAAGGAGCGCGGCCCCTCCTCTTCTAAGACACCTGAGGTTGCCTAAAGGGTTCAGGCTTGCGTCCCAGTTTGTACTAGGTGCGCACCTCGGTATAAAATGGGAAAAAATTCGATTTTTCTTATTTTTATTTTAGTAACAATTCAATACAATCTTTTTGACATCATTTAAATATCAAAGCATAGGAGACCTCTCGAGACGTAAAAATATCTATATTCTACATACTTTGGAGGCGAAGAACGACGTTTGATCATCAAATAAAGGCGAATTACTCAAGATTTTTTAAGATTATTCAACCAAAATCGAGATTTCATTTTAGAAAGTGGAGATCTTCCATCTTTTCTCGTTCCGAGTATTTTTTCCAAATTATCTTGTATAATTTAGTTAATATATTGGTTTTGCATTTTCATTGAATTATTTGATTGCTTAATCACAAATTAAATAGTAATTGACATGTTATAGTGTAATGATACTTACAATAAGTATAGAACGCAGCAAAATCAACACATATACAATAGATGTTAGGAATAATATCTATGACACGTGCAATCACGTGTGATAAATTCTGTGAATCAATGCATGTTTTCATATGAATTAGAAATATGATAGATCATGTTAGACACGTGTTTAATATATTTTGAATATTGAATAAAAGTGGATTATTAATTGTGTTGAATGCATGAATTTACTAAATTACGAATTAAAAATTAAATTATAAGGCAATAGCGGGATTTAAGATTCCAATACAAACACTCACATATTATGCCCTTGTTTGTTTCCCATTATCTTAACAAGAAAACGCATTTTTTGACTTTTTTTTTTCTTAAGAGGTGGGTCCCATTGTGAGACAAAATTGTCCAAAATTGCGACTGATGAATTGTTGCTACGGTAAAAAAATTGCAAGATGATACAAATACTTTATTTGCTTTCTTAATTTATGATTAACATAGAAAACATATAAACTATCTATTTTGATAGTACATGACTTCGAATTTGATAAACACTATTGAACTAGATATTAGACCTTATTTTTCGTGGAAACGATAAATTTGAAGCTCGTCGATTTCTATTATTTGTACAATGATTCCGTATGCTTGCAGGTTTTAGTGTAAGATTTGGATTTCATTTTCTTTTGCTAAAATTTTACTTTTCAAGAAATGATTAATGAATAAATGGATGGTACTTGCGGATCTTACAAATGTGATATTACAAATAATGTTTGACTTTGAAAAATATATTTTTATTAAAGAAAATGAAACTTAAACATAAATACAAAACTTTCTTATTTCTTAACTACGCATTCTCCAAAAAATTACAATTTCAAAACTTATTTTTCCAATTTTTTTGTTAAAATGGAGTCCAAATAAGGGATCAGTGTATCACAAAACATTCTATTTGGTGGTGATTAAAATAAATTTTTTAGTAGATTTTGATAGAAGTTAATAAAATAAGTGATTAAAAAGTTGTGAAACCAACAAAATATTTGATTAATATTAATTGTTAACATTGATTTAAATTTTAATCGGAATCAAACAAGGGCAATTTCAACCCCTTATAAAAAAGGTTTTGCGACACACCCTCATATGGGGTGAGATCCATTTAAATAAAAAAATATGGATCATGCTACATGTATCGAATTTTTTTACCGAATTTTTTACCTACTACTCACAATGAGGATGGGAACCACATTTCAGAATTTTTAAATACACGCGGGCCCTGCGCATTATTTTATAGGGGATAATCAATTGTGTACAAATGGATTAACTAATGGTGGCAAAGGGTCGAGCCGATCGCATAGGCTTGGCTCACGCTCGTGGGCCGAGCGGTGCTTTAGCTCGTCGGCTTGTCCACATTATTATTATTATTTTTTATATAAAGAAGATAAGCCTTTCAAAAAAAAAAATTCGATTTTGGACGAGCCGACGAGTCGCTCGGCTCGATTGCCACCTCTAGGATTAACCAAAACAATATTTTATGCAAGTGGGTGCCTCACATGACGAGCCCGCGTGGCTCGTGGCTCGTGGCTCGTTTTTGACGAGCTGCTCGACTCGATTGCTACCTCTAAGATTAATCAAAAAATATTTTATGCAAGTGAGTGTCATTCCATATGAAGGAGTGTAACCCAGGTACATCTTTTGATGTAACACTATCAAAATTCTTATAAAAAATAGTTGGGGTTCAAATTTCGATCTAATAAGGAAAAAAAAGGGAGGAAAAAAAAAAAGAAATGAAAATGAAGGTCCTCCAGAGCCAAAGATAGAAAGAGAGTAATTGAGCCGTTGAACTAAGGTGACTCCGCATGCACACACATTAAGCGTCAAGACTCGAGAGTCGGCACCGTGCACGTCGAAACCGCACACACCGCGGAAATCCTTTGTTCCCTTTGCTCGTTCTTCATCAAATTCTTCCAATTATCTGTAATACTGTAACAATTCCTCAAAATTACTATTTTTTTCTTTTCAATTTCAGTAACATTTTCAATTTTTTTGGAGCATAGAATAAATCGAAATGGGGCAGCCATCGGCGCCGCCACCCCCGATTACCCATCCTCCGCCGCCTCCTCTAACGCCACCGCCTCCATCTCCCGCCCAATCTACCGGAGGAAACGTCGGGGGATGCCAGGTGCGCTGCGCGGGTTGCAAGATGGTGCTGACAGTGGGCCCGGGTTTGACGGAGTTCGCGTGCCCTAGTTGCAAATTGCCGCAAATGCTGCCGCCTGAGCTGATGCAGCCCAACCAGGCACTGCTCCATCAACAGCGCAACGTGCAGGCATACGGCATTGATCCGACGAAGATACAGCTGCCTTGCTCGCACTGTAAGGCCTTGCTTAATGTTCCCCATGGCTTGTCACGCTTCAATTGTCCTCAGTGCGGCATTGAACTGGCAGTCGATCTCTCAAAGTTTCCACATCATTCCTCGGATTTTCGCCTGCCCCCGCCTTCTGAAGAAGTCAATGAGGTTCCCACCTTATATTTCTCCTATTTTTTGCTTTTTATGTGGGTGCATAGTATGTAGTGACATATAAATTGGAATGTTTAAATGCCATTGGATTTCTTTGCTGTCTGATTCGTGCGATATCTATTCAGATAAACCTTCTTACCTCGGGGATTTCACTGTGGTTCATGTGAAGTTTTGTGAGATTATTACTTCTGCATATTTTGGTGGTTAGTCTCATCTGATACTTTGCAGTTAAGAGACCTGGTTAATAAGAATAAAAAGTTCAGATGTTCAATCATTGGAAGAACTGAAAATACAAAAGTTAGTCAAAGGTGGCTTCCCAATATCTCAGATTAAACCTTCTCATTCTTCGCTGAGATACTTCATTGAATATACAGTCTTATCTTGTATTTCAGGTTTAACATTTGGACTAGTACCCAACACATTGACTTCTGTCAAAAAAGTATTGATTTTCATCACTCTTCGTTTTAAAAGTTGACGGACATAACTTTTAAAGTTGCAATTGTGAAATATTTGTGAAAATTCAGTGGCAACTCGGAAAATGTTGAAAGTTTTATGGAAAATTGTAAACATTCGGGAAAGTATAGTGGCAACTGGGCCCTTACGAACTTTAATATAGTTTTCATTAATTACCTGTCTCCAAATGACTCAACACATTTGTTTTTCATGTTATAAACTTCGAAATTCCTTTGTAAATATTATATGTTTAAAAATTAAAATAGAATTCAATGCATATAACCTCTGAGAAAGACCATAATGTAACTTGACTACTGTAGATCCCATTTAATGCACAAAATTACTGTTTCTCGCTAGGAAAGTAATTATTAAGAATGAAATATCTTATAGAATAGTACATGCTGGATCTTTTAATCATATAAAACTTGTACTTGCCCCTCATGCATCCAAAGATACATTCTTGTGGTAAGATCTAACATCTATTCTCTCTTTCTTTTCCGATATCCTCCTTTCATCCAAAAAAAGGAATTTTTGTACATTTCTTATTTGTCATTTGACTCTAATTATACTCATTGAATTATCAGCCTCGGATCCCTCTAGGAATGAGTTTAACCTTTTCTGTTACCTTAAAAATGCTTCCATATTAATTCTTTGCTTTTCCTGTATCTGTTATTTCGTTTCTCGTACAAAAAAAGGAAAGAGAAATGAACTATTGGAAAGAAAAAGTTAGATGATGCCGGTTGAGTACTGTTTCAACGGCTTTTGTTTGTGGACAGAAGTTTGAAGGGACGTTGTGGAAGCATTCTTCTCATAAGAAGATATAGCATTACAATCAGGGTAATACCACAGTAGTCTCCGTTGCTTTGTTAAAAAAAAAAACGATTACTTGTGCTGGAAACACCGGTTAGTTCAAAGACCTTAATTTGCTGTAAGGGAGGATAACCCAATTATGGATCCGTCTCTTTTGGTAGTTGAAGAAAAACATTGTATTTGCTATGTTACGGGTGAGATTGGTTGTGCTTATGGTTGTTGAGGCCTTATTTCATAATCCTTTTCACGAGGGTGAAGGGGTGAGACTTAAATGAAACTGCAAGTGTCTTAATTTGGTCGATTTGGAGAGAAGGAACTCTAAAATCTGGATCCTTCAAGCTTTTGAAGCATTTTGCTTAAAAGTTCCCGTAAAATTGGATCTCCTAACACATTTTTGGCACTTGCAGATATTTTGTTGAGTTCTCTGTGAGTTTTATATGGAATGTTTTTATCTATTTTCTTTTTATTACCAATTGCATCTTTAGAAGTCGTTGTATTAGAGTTTATCTTTCTTAATAATGTATTTTCCCTGAATTACAGTAAATCGTTGATATTTTCCTTTTGAATAACTCCATTTAGGTAGCTATCGAAGTTGAGCGCGAAGAAGATGAAGGTGGAACAGTGGGAGATACATTCATGGATTACGTATGAGTCCTTATCCTCCTTGAATAATCTGTTTTCTCTAGCTACCTTCACTCTGCATTGAGCTGTTCTATTGAATTTATGGACCTTAAGGAGACACTGTTAACTTTTCTCTTCTGTTTTGCTTTGCATTTTCAGCGTCCTCCCAAACTGTCCATCGGTCCTCCCCACCCAGATCCTATTGTGGAGACATCTTCCTTATCTGCAGTGCAGCCTCCTGAACCTACTTATGATCTGAGAATTAAGGATGACCTGGAAAATTCAAAAGCACTATCATGCTTGCAAATTGAAACATTGGTCTATGCTTGTCAGGTTGCTTTTACAACTTGACACACATAGAGACAGATATATGTATGTTGTATTTAATGTTTACAATGTTAATCTTGTTTCCATGACAGAGGCATCTTCAGCACCTTCCCAATGGTGCAAGGGCTGGATTTTTTCTTGGAGATGGCGCAGGTGTGGGTAAAGGACGGACTATTGCAGGGTTAATATGGGAGAACTGGCACCAAGGGAGAAGGAAAGCATTGTAAGTGTTATGCACTGGTTAGTGCAAGTTAGGTGTCATGAGGTCATATCTTAATTATGTTGAGCAGTAGTGATTTGATAAGCTTTGATGGAGTGTCTAATAAACTCGAGTTCTATATTTTTTTCTTTCTTTTTCTAATGACCTTATGCAGGTGGATTTCCATTGGTTCAGACTTGAAATTTGATTCTAGGAGAGACTTGGATGACGTGGGTGCAAAGTGTATAGAAGGTGCATGCTGCTTTTTTACTTGAGTTTTTTCTATTAACTGCCTTGAAATTGGGGTTGTTATCTTCTCTTGTTATTGTCTTTTCATATATCTGGGGTAATTGAGTTTCTTTTTATTTATTGGAGGGAAGGGAGCATTCGGTTGCACACACATTTGAAGTTAACTATTTATAAAGACAAAAACGATCGTAGGTGATTTGTCCGTGTTATGCCTAGATTTTGAAAACAACTTCTGGAATTAGCAAATAATATTAAATCCACAAATTTGGTCCTTCTATTTATCAAGACAAACACGATCATAAGTGATTTATCCGTGTTATGTCTAGATTTTGAAAACAACTTCTTGAATTAGCGAATAATATTAAAACCACAAATTTGGTCCTTCCATCTATTTTGAGACTGATAGGTGAGGTGGCCATTTGAATCTTAACTGAAGGTGTTTGGTGTTAGACGGTAACACAATAGTTGAACCAATTTCACAATTTGAAAGTAGAAACCATAGGAAGGGGAAAAAAAGAGAATAAATCTGCATATGGAAGCAATAAGCAAGGGAAACCTTCTTTTTAGTATACACTTGGTCGACAAATATCAAGGGTTTCATTTTCTTGATTAAGTAAAAGGTGGAGTAATAAGGTCTCAATCCCCTTATTTTTAATTTTACACCTTTCTGATTGTGATGTTTTCGAATTTAATTGTTACAATGTCTCTTCATACTTGTTATATACGGGTCTGCTAGGGGTTAAATGACATAAGAAGATGAACATTTCAATTTAATTGTAATGTTGTCGTTTTCTCTCTCTGTCTAGGAATTTATTAAATTTTCAGTGATATCATAACATGATTCAATAGTCAGGATATTTTGGTTATTGTTGGCCTAAAGTATTTGAGGTTTAGAGGATTTCTGAGTTGGGTTCCTCGTACTTTTACCTTGTAGTGCATGCTTTGAACAAGCTTCCTTATTCTAAGCTTGATTCAAAGTCGGTTGGCATTAGGGAAGGAGTTGTTTTCTTGACGTATAGCAGCCTCATAGCATCTTCTGAAAAAGGTCGTTCTCGTTTGCAGCAGCTTGTACAATGGTGTGGACCCCAGTACGATGGTCTAGTCATATTTGATGAGGTATCAGAGCTTCCCACGAAATGAATATATCAACATGACTTGCACAAGCTAATCTTGTGTGATATCCGCATGTTTCATGCAAGGAAAACTTAAACATCTTTTCTAATTGCTTATTTTAGTGTCACAAAGCCAAAAATTTGGTCCCAGAAGCTGGAGGGCAACCTACAAGAACAGGCGAAGCTGTGCTCGAAATTCAGGTGTGTACTTTGCTGAACTGGTTAATTAAAACTTTTGTTAATACATGTCTCACTTTCAATCCTTTAGCTGTACCAGGATATATATTTACTATTGTTTTTCTTCCCGTGGAAAAGGCTTGATGGCTTCTGTTAATTTGAAAAAAATGATACAGATATATAGGGCTAGAAATTACAAGATAGAAAAGAAATAATGTACAGCTATTCAAAAGATTCTAATGGCTAGACAAACTAGAAAAGGATATATTACAGCCTATTAGAATATCTGAATGTAATAGAGGAATTTTGCATATCTTTCAACAGTTAATTCTGTTACTTAGTTCAATTCTTGCTGGGGCACCAATAAATGGTTTAAAAAAATCCAATTGAAACCTGCCTTAACACCTGCCTCACAATGAGGCGTGCAAAAAATGTCTCAAGGCTCTGATTGTGAGGCAGTTTTTTAAGGGGTGTGCCTCAGTTGTATGAGGCATAAGCCTCACAGCACTGCCTCAAGGTGTCACCCACACAACTTAGAATTTCTAATCGACCCAATTTAAGGATAGCCTACTGTCACAAAAGCATTAAAAGAATTGTCATGTAAACCCATGTTGGGAATAGTACACTATCCCCACCAATTAAAACAATAGTTTCTTTATAGATTTTTCTTTTGTTTGTTTGCACACTATAAATTGTTCTATTGTGAATTTTCAAGATTGCCTATGATGTATTATGAGCTTAATTTGTATTTTAGTAAATTTTTTACATTTTTTGTTAGCTGTGAGGCTTACGCCTTGCCTCATGAAGGAAAAACACCTCAATACCCAATTACACATTTTAAACTCTCTCTCTCTCTCTCTCTCTCTCTCTCTCTCTCATCCTCATCCTCCACACCTCTATTTATGTATGCTTATGTTGGGGTTGCTATCCTTCTTTCACTAAATATAAATATTTCAGTAATGATTGGTCTCTCTGCAAGGTTGATTTGCTTTGTTGCTGTTGAATCCTATAATATGATGGTCAAATGTCATTTTTTCAAGCAAAGAATGAAGGGATATGAATTAAATTGGATAGTGTTAGCTTTTTTTAAATATTAGAAACTATCTATTCCTTTAGCAACCTGATACTCCACCATCGTCTTTGTTCGTTGAATTGATACCCCAAAATAGTAGGTTGAGTTGTACTATCGAAGTCTTGACACTTGAATGTGTCAAATTTAGTCCATCATATTAATGACTTGTGTAATTGATTGTAATCTTTAGAAGAAAAGAAGAGAGAAGACAATCTTTTAACTACTCATGCTATTGACAACTTTTAGCATTACACTTTGGTTTTTGGAGCACATGTAGTGAAAAAAGCTTGGGTTGGTGGTCCGTTCATGCCTTCTTACACCCTGAATGATGCACATGGAAAAGACTGTAGTTTTGATATTGTTATGTCTCTGCCTACGTGGCAAGCTACAAGGTTCCCAGCTAAGAATACCATCTAAGTGCTTTCCGAGGTGATTAATTATCTTTTGAGGCGATGAGGAACATTCCAACACCTCGTTGACATAGTTTAGGAGACTAAATAACTTGATGCAGAGTCATCACTTTCCTTGTTGACGATTTCTAGATTCTCAATGCTTAACGACATAACATAGGTCTCCATGACCGAAGTGGTAGAGATGGACCCTCAACCCTTGTGTAAATGTTGGTCAGACTTATGAAGCCACATGCGAAGTAACTAATGTAACGTTACCTACAATAACCGTTGAGAGTAGACATCTTTTTACTCACCTAGGATAGCATGTGTGGTCGTGGAACTATTGATGTGTAATATGCGACTTCGTGACGTGATGGAAATTGACCAATGAGCCGTTGAGTTGAGGTCACATGTCAAGCATTCAGAGAGCCTCCATTCATTTCTCTAGCCTATAAATATTCACACTTTATGTCATTCAAGGGTAATCAACATTTTGATATTCTCTAAATATAAACCCTAACTCCAAAAATTACTCTTCTCTAAGTGTCACTCCCACACTCAAACATACATCTTAGTGTCCTTTTGACTAACTTGAGCGTCGAAACGCATATGATTGCGGCCTCGCCATCCTTGTGTTTGAAGAGGCTTCAGTCTTGCACATCTAACTCGTGTTTTTCAAGTGCGTTTGTAAAGCCCTTGAAAGGGAGAGGAGGCGGGATATGTTGATGCACAGGGTCTCAACCAGATTCGGAGGTCACCAGCTAGGATGCAAGACATAATCTATATTGAAAGCGCTATTGAAGATCTATTAAATGGTTACAAGGTTATTAAAAACCATGATGACGTGAGAGTTAGATTATACAAGAAGAATTTGTTTGGTTTATTGTTACTTAAAAAGGATAATTGAGCCATGCTGTAGAAAGGCTTGCTAAAATTTTGTTAGGATATTGGAGGTAATTTTGTACTGTATGATGGAAGGACAAGACATAGAAGCCAATAATCGTGAAGAAAGAGTGAAATGATTTGGGGAAGCAACAATAGTAGTCCTCAGGAGATCTGTTTATCACCTGAATCTTAATGAATTACTGCATCTGTCCTTGGAATTTGACAAGGTTGGTATAAGTGGAATTCAAACTCTTACCTTAGTTGCAAGGATGAGGAGTATGCAACAAGCTCAGGTTGCCTTTGAAATTCTCTAGTTCTGCTAGTTATTATTCTAAAGAAAATTGCAATTAAATCTATTTTGCAGCTTGTCTTATTCAGATGATGCCTTCTCCTCCCGGGCTGAGTTATGAGGAAAGAATTTTTAAAATCAAGGAGGACTGAAAGTAAATGAGTAAATGTTGAGATCATCCTTGGATTATCTAATAAAAGCTCTAAATATGAAGTGGGGAGGGTTATGACCAGTTTTTGGAGACGATACATGTCATGGAGGACATAAGAAACATCGATTCCTCTAATCTTTGAGAGCAATGTGTATAGATTCAGCTTTGTAGACTTGTTCATGATGATGCTATATCTTACCTTTGATACTGTAGAATGCTTCAGCAATTTGTAGTCCTTTATAGCCTTTTCTGTATTGTATTATATATGTTTTTATTCTGTCTCTATCATATAATTTAAATCTTGCTTTTCTGTTTTGGCCTGCCATTTCATGTGATTGTGTTCTTGTATGTTGCCCACCCTTGGAGTTTACTGGTTTGCAATATCCTTTATTGATAGTGTACATATGCTTATCGATATTAGCTGCAGCAACAGTGCAAAAATATTTTCTTTCTTCCAAGTGAACTAAAGAATAAGCAGTAATAGCATTATGCTTTTTAGCGTCTTAGTGGGCATTTAATTGTCATTTTGATTTCTATAATATTAGGCCCGACTTCCTGAAGCTCGTGTTATTTATTGCTCGGCTACTGGTGCTTCTGAACCACGCAATATGGGTTATATGGTTCGCCTTGGTCTTTGGGGAGTTGGAACATCTTTCATCAACTTCCGTGAATTTTTAGGTGTGATTTCCATTTATTGCAGCAGACAGTCTATTTCATTTCTAGTTTAAATTTATGTCAGCATTAATCTTTCATGAATTCAGGATCATAGTATCTTATGTAGCTATGCTGGACGATATCCTTTGGCTGAATTATAGGCTTACCTTCAGTTTCGTCATTAATTTCCTTGCTAATTGCTTTGACTGAATTTTTTTATCCAATTTAAGAAGTCGAAGCTCATTTTTTATAACATTCTGTCTCATTTCCTTGCTTGCTCAAATTTTTTAAAGAAGAAACTCATTAATTTTACAATTTGAAAAGCTGAAGACCCATCTCCAAAACATTAGGGAAGAGTCTCATATCAATGTCACGTATGTTTCATCTTCTCAATATGCTCACAGCCTCATTAAGAAATGAATAAAATGGTTGTTGAACAAGAGGGAGAATTGAGAAAATTTTTAGCAAAAGGATCTATGAATATGATAAGATAATTTGATACATGCTTTGATTGTCATGTCAATACGACTCCTGCATTTCACCAACCTGGATGTTGTTGTGCCATTTACATTTGCTTGCTTGTGCGTTTCTTTTATACACATGCTACATTATTTGTTTAGTATGTTCCCTTAGTTATCCAGCATGGTACAACTGTAGATCTTCAGGCATATCATGTGTTGTCCAGGTTTATTTTATGCATTCACACTCATATAAACTCTCATCTCTAGTTTTTCCTTCTCTTTTCAGCGAACCTAAAGATTAACAAGATTTTATTTTCGATTATGCTTATCCTATGATTTTAAAGTTGTGGCTACCTTTCATAATTCTTTGCAGGTGCATTGGAGAAAGGAGGTGTTGGAGCTCTAGAACTTGTTGCCATGGACATGAAAGCAAGGTTTTGATTTAGCATACTGCATGGAACAATTAGCATGAATAATGATTTTGTCAGTTAAAATAACCCTTTGTTTTTTAGGGGTATGTATGTTTGTCGTACACTGAGTTATGAAGGTGCAGAATTCGAAGTTGTTGAAGTACCCTTGGATTCCAGCATGATGGTATACTGCAGTTTCTTGGTTTTACTAAATTATAAAGGAGATTGATAACTGATCATACAGCAATTAAAAAATTTATCATTTTCTCATATCAAATATGGTCTTTTGAGGGCTATTTATCGAACTTGGCTTATACATTCTTCTATTATACTGCATCCGCAAGTCGAACAAGGGATTCCTCACCCAGTGTGCTATTTGTGGGAGAGCTTTTGTTTTTTGTAGAAAAGTTTCATGAACTCACATTGGGTCAGTTTCTTCTAAAAGCTCTTCTTACCACAAAACACTTCTATAAATTATCCAAACATGTCCAAAAGCTGCTTGTTAGTCTTAGAAGTAGCTTTTGACTTCTCAAAAGTCCTGCCAAACGGACCGTGAGGAAGTTGCATTGGATCAACTTCCTCTAAAAGTTATTCTTACCTGACAAAACACATCCAATTATCCAAACATGTTCAAAAACAGCTTGTTAGTCTTGGTGCCCGTTGGCATGGCTTTTAAAAAGCCAAAAGGAGCTTTTGAAATTTAAAACTGCTTTTGGACATATTTGGCTAATTTTATAAAAGTGCTTCTTCTGGTTAAAAAGCTTTTGGAGGAAGCTGGTCCAATGTAGCTTTCTCTAAAAATACTTTCGAAATGGGAAGCTCTTTTAAAAATTGACTTTTAAACGAAAATTAAGATAGTTTTTTCCAAAAACTCCTCTACAGGAAACAAAAGCAAAAACCGTGCCAAACGGGCCCCTATAAGTAGCTTTTGACTTTTCAAAAGCCTTGCCAAGTGGGCCATATATACTAATTAATTGAATGTCTGAGGAATGCTATTGCATTGAATGTTTTCACATGTTACTTTTATTTTCAGTTCAGGCTTAATCGGAGTTGATATCCTGGAATGCTGGTTACTACATCTTTCTGATCATGCTGAATTGGTGCACTTCCATGAATTGTAGTAATCTGAAAAAAAATGTGCATATAACCATGCTTTACATATGTTTACTGAGGCACTCTGCTATTATGTGTGTACACCACTGATAGCCTGACTGTCCACCCTTCACCGTTTGTCTGCCTCTATTGTGTTGGATTATGCTTATGAAAAATGATGATGTATTAAAGAAAATTTTATTTCTGTCCCAGCAAGTATCCTTGAGAATTTCAAAGTATTGAAATTGTCTGGACAAGCTTCATCCATGTATAAATGATAATTGGTGCATGATTTTCCTGATCATATAAACTACTAACGGATGCTACTATCTTTTTTCCACCTGACACTTTACTGTTCTCAGGATATGTATAGAAAAGCAGCAGAATTTTGGGCCGAGTTGAGACTGGAATTACTATCAGCAAGCTCATTCCTCACCAGTGACAAGCCTAGCTCAAGTCAATTGTGGAGATTATTCTGGGCTAATCATCAGGTTTATAATCTTTAACTCTCCAAGTTTGCAGCAAATATACAATATATATTGAACACGCTCGAATGTTTTCATTATATACACATTACATATATGTTTTTGTTTCTATGTACTGCTGTAGCGTTTCTTTAGACACATGTGTATGTCAGCCAAGGTGCCTGCAGTCGTAAATCTATCTAAGCAAGCATTGATGGAAAATAAGTGTGTGGTCATAGGCCTACAGAGTACTGGAGAAGCACGGACTGAGGAAGCTGTGTCAAAATATGTGAGCCCCCCCTCTCAATAATGCTCAAGTTTCTTGGATTTCCAAATCCCTGCCATATATGTTGTCAACTTGTCATACTCTCTGGTGAAAATAATTAAAATTGCATCCATATCAAAATGCTTGTCAAAGAAACCTTTTATCATGAATTTTGGGTATATTTTCTTGATGAATTTGTATTCAACAGATTTTCCTCATAAATTTTTTTGTGTGGAAACAGGGTCTTGAACTTGATGATTTCATCTCGGGACCTCGTGAGTTGTTGCTAAAATTTGTTGAGGAAAATTATCCTCTGCCAGAGAAGCCTGAACCTCTCCCAGGTATCTATATTGTTTGTACAGTGGAACAGTGTGTATCTCCTTTTTTTTTGCATCCTGAAGTATTCATTTTCTACTTTTCTGCTTAGAGGAAAGTGAGAAAGAGCTACCAAGAAAGAGACACTCAGCAACACCCGATGTTTCCTTCACCGGGAGAGTAAGGAAAGTTGCTAAGTGGCAAGCTGAAAGTGATGAAGAAAGCGAGTGGGGATCAGAAAGTAAACTATAAGAGTCCTTAATCTGATGAGTATTTCCGTGCAATATTGAACGAAATCTTGCTCTTACATGGTTTTGAAAATTAGCATTATTTTTCTCTATCACAACATTGATGTCGTCTCATCTGTAATCATTATCAATTATTTATTCCTTTGACTTCAGCTAAGTACATGAATATGTGAATGACATATTTGGAATTTTCAAGTCTTGCATGTGCAGTGTCATGTAGCCTCATGGATGGAACATGAGGAGAGAGGCTAGGGCAAGATGACAAACTTTTGGCTAGTGCTGTGAAAATTAAGTTAGCCTTATCACTAGAAAACTACACGGTCTTCCTCTTGACCTATAGAAAGAGTGGCCCAAAGACTTCTTGATTATATTTAAGTCACAGTCACGGTCATGGTCTCTTGGCTCTTATATGTCTTGTTTAGTGGTCAGGTGTAATTGATACATTTTCCTGCAGTACACTCGTCTCTGTATCATAGTTTTGGTTATGACTGAGAAATTATCATTTTGGCTGTAAACCTGATGAAGTTTATCGAGAGCATTGCTGCTTATGAATAACATTTGAACAGCTCATTGAGTTTCTGATATACATAGCCTATATCACTTAATTATACAAAGATTTCAAATGTATGCTTAAGATCCCCCAAATCCACCTTTATCTAGGCATTTGCATTGGTGGCTTCTTTTATTTGACACCCATTCTACACTCATTAAACTTACCATTGAATGTATGATGCGCTCTCTCTCTCTCTCTCTCACACACACACACACAATACAAGGTTTTCATTATTGCTGATTCTCATTCTGATTTGTGCAGCCGACACTGAACCTGAATCTGTTGGATCTGACGATGAGTTNCGTTTAGATTTATAGGACATGGTTGGTGTGTTTTTTCATCTATCCTGCTGTGATACCTCTCTTTACTTATGTAGGAAAGAAAGAAATTACTACAATGTTCCTGCTGTGGCCAGCTTATCCATCCTGCATGTCTAGTTCCACCTGTTGTTGAAGCAGTACCTGAGGATTGGTCTTGTCATTCGTGCAAGGAAAAAACGGAGGAATATCTCCAAGAGAGACGTGCCTATGTTGCAGAATTGTTTAAGAGGTATCATTTGTGCAATAAATGGTTTTCTTTGCCAACCATTTTTCCTTTCAAGATAGCATGCTAATGTTATTTTTGAACCTTCCACACGATTTTGATTGCATTTGCATTTAGCCAATTAATGGAAATCGAAATATATGATTAGGTATGAAGCAGCAGCTGAGCGTCAATCAAAATTTTTAGAAGTAATTCGTTCAATGGATCTCCCAAACAATCCATTGGATGATATTATCGATCAGGTAGCTGCACGATCCGAACTAAATACCTGTCAACATTGCTAATATATCACAATTTTTGTCTGCTATTAACCTCACAATGTCTGTTCAGCTTGGAGGCCCTAATAAAGTCTCAGAAATAACGGGGAGGCGAGGCATGCTTGTCAGGGCTTCTGATGGAAAAGGAGTCACTTATCAGGCACGAAACACGTGAGTTTTGGGAACGAATGCACTTGCATTTTTCTTTATTTTATTTAAGATAGTAAAGTCACTATCTGGTATGGTTTAGGAAGGATGTAACCATGGAAATGGTCAATATGCATGAAAAGCAACTCTTCATGGATGGTAAGAAGCTGGTAGCTATTATTTCTGAAGCTGGGTCAGCTGGTGTTTCATTGCAAGCTGATAGAAGAACCATAAATCAGGTAATTTTCGTTATATTTCTACTTCATTCCATGAGTTCCTGTTGGATAAGAATTTACTCAACTACCTATTCGTGGTTCTTAAGTGCTATTTGAGGTTGGATCTGTTTCTTACGAGTCTTCTCATTCTCCCCATATCTCAACAGAAAAGAAGAGTTCATATAACTCTAGAACTACCTTGGAGTGCAGACCGAGCAATTCAACAATTTGGAAGAACACATCGTTCTAATCAAGCTTCCGCACCTGAGTACAGGTAGAGATCAGTTTTACAATTCTGATTCGATTAATGGGTGTGTCACACATATGTATTGCAATCGGTACAACTGTAAGCTTAACTTTGTGCACATTTATGTTCAATTTAAGCAAGCAATGCACACTGAAAATGTTAATTCTTTTGATACAGAAGTGGAGAAAGGGTATTTTTAGTCATGTGTAGACAATTGAATACAAAGAGGAATTTATAGAGCGTGCATATTGAATTATTCTTGGAAAAGCTATTTTAGGAACAGAAATATAATTAGCCTAATAATTCCAAACTAGCTATTACAAAATATTAACTATCTCAGAAATATACAACAGAATCTTCAAACAAGAAATAGATTCTACAATAATTTGAATATGCAATGGTCACTTGTACTGTACCCCTATTATTCTACTTAGGCTTCTAGATCTGTTGTGTTGTATTGATTACATTTTTTTTTGGCATACAGCTGAAGTATGCTTAAGACTACACGTAGAGTTTGTCGATTTAATATTTACACCTGTTCTGCATGCTGGTAACCAAGTAGCAAATATATTTTATGCTTCACAGGTTGCTTTTCACGAACCTTGGTGGTGAACGCCGGTTTGCATCGATCGTAGCCAAGAGACTTGAATCTCTTGGAGCATTAACACAGGGAGACCGGAGGTAACTCTGAATCATTCTTGTGTATTCTCATAGAGAGCCCGAGTGACAAATAATTTTACCATACCATCATATCTATACATGCGATCCTAATATTTTGTGAATAAGGCTTTTTTGTATTCATTCATGACAACATGGATGTTAGCTCTGTTGACTGTGTTGTAGGGCTGGACCATCTCTTAGCACCTATAATTATGATAGTGTTTATGGAAAGAGAGCCCTGATGATGATGTATAAAGGACTCTTGGAACAGGTCTTCAGTTATTTTTGCACGATGGTCTCATACTAATTTTTATGTTTCTCTTATATTTGTATAAGTTATCTTTTCTTTTCTTTTCTTCTTTTTTTTTTTTTTAAATCAGGAATCTTTACCAGTTGTACCACCAGGGTGTTCATCTGAAGAACCAGAGACAATTCGAGATTTTGTTCTGAAGGGAAAGACTGCTTTGATATCTGTTGGAATAATTAGAGATTCGGCTTTCGGTAGTTTTTTTATTTATATGTTGGAAAGTAAATGTAGATTACTTTTCTTCAAGATTTTTCCCTGTTCTTCTTCTTCTTCTTCTGCTTCTTCTTTTTTTTTTGGGGGGGGTGGGGGATTGCGAGGGAGTGGGGTTGCATTTTAGCATTAATGAATTTTGTTGACATTTTGTTCTCCCTATTGTTGGATGTTAAAATCAACTTTAATGCATTGTTCATCAATCTTAAGTGGAATGTTATCTGTACGGCCAAGTGATAACCTTGAAAAGGATTTTTTCAGTATTTCTCATAGAAATCTTCTCTTGATTAATTCTCCGTCTAGGTAATGGCAAGGATTCTGGAAAACATTCTGGACGAATAGTTGATTCGGACATGCATGATGTTGGACGTTTTCTCAACCGGCTTTTAGGGCTCCCACCTGAGATTCAGAACAAGTATGTGGATTAATGTCAAGTTTTGATATGTTTGCTCCTTCAATGTGCCTTTGTAGTATTGAATGTTAATACTGTTGCAGGCTCTTTGAGTTATTTGTCAGCACCCTTGATCTTCTCATACAAAATGCGCGTACAGAAGGACAATTGGACTCTGGGATTGTTGATATGAAAGCTAACTCCGTTGAACTACAAGGAACTCCAAAGGTCATGCCACTGTCCCCATTCTTATATATTTAAATTGCTGATAGATATTAACATCCGCATTTGACAGACTGTCCATGTCGACCATATGTCTGGGGCATCCACTATGCTGTTCACTTTCACTTTGAATCGAGGAATGACATGGGAGGTATTATTTTGGTTCTGTGGATGCGAAATATTATAAATGATTGGATAACTATAATAGTTCTGTGATTTCTTTCATCACATGCAGTCTGCACTGTCTTGGCTTGAGGAGAAACAGAAAGACAATTCTGGTTCGCCTAATAATGGATTCTACGAGTCCAGACGGGAATGGTTGGGAAGACGGCATTTTGTATTGGCATTTGAAGGGTATGGATTTTAGATTTATTTTGACATGTTACACTAAACACTATGCTTGAATTTACTTCATTTAATAATGAGCATTGTCAAGTGTAATGGTAAAATTGGCCAATAACAGTAAGGTTAATTTATTGCTTCAAATATGAAGCAATCACTTTAAACTTGTATCCTCGAGGCTTGGACAGCATCGCATTCATCTCTCAAGGTCTGGATGGTTTTTAGCCTTTTGGTTATTTTTAATAACTCTAGATTATCAGCCAAGTGTTGGTTCATGCTGAAGTAGTACAATAGATCTAGTACTGTACTGATGATGTCCATTTCTGATTATTGGATTTATGGGGAAATATTACTGAAACAAGCAATTCAACGAACACGCAAGCTTTCTAAGCTATGAAAAGATAGGATTTGTTTATGTCTGAGCATTTTGGTGCGTTTGTTCGTATTTAGATTTTTTTTAATTGCACATTAACTTATTAATTATTGATACCCATGTAGAATAACTATACTATATTTGTGTATTTTGGGTTTCGTTGGAAAATTAATTTTAAATTTTCTATCTCCAGATTACTATTTCTACTCTCTGCTACTGTTTTTCTCTGTAAATATGTTTCTCCACCCCATCTTTTTGGAGTAAAAAATGGCTTATCAATGTTCACTCTCATTACTGGAGATCTGATTAATTTTGGACAAGTTTTGAGGTGGTTTGAATGGTTTATTTGGTGGTGCTGACTTTCATGTGCCTTGAAAGTGTTGCTCCCAATTGAAATCCATACCACTGGAATTTCTCCTTAAAAGTGTAGGTGCTACTGAACTGGGCTGCACACAAGGCCTTTGCTGTATTTTCAATATCATTTAAACTTCATTACTTGGTGATTTTAAAGGATTCCAGATCTTTAATTCCGCCTAGTATGTTTATTTACTGCAGCTTCTTTTCTCTTGTTTCAGTTCTGCCTCTGGAATGTACAAAGTATTCCGGCCAACCATTGGGGAGTCCCTCAGGTGCCAAAATAAATTATTGTCCGGATATTTGTGTATCATTTTCCTTATCAGTTGCCATATCAATTTATTAAACATTCTATGTGGTTTTCATTCAATATCCAGGGAGATGCCTGTAGCAGAATTAAAAGACAAATACAGAAAAATTTCATCTTTGGAGAAAGCTCGTAGTGGTTGGGACGATGAATATGATGTTTCATCAAAGCAGGTAATGAACAATTATTAATGTGGTTAGTGAGTTATTTTACCAGAAGTTTTAATCCTCACTTTATTTTCTTGCAACATACTCTGTCATATTAGCACGGTATAGTCACTGGTGGATATTGGATAACATAATAATTCAGTGTCGATGAAACATGTGAAGAATGCAAACCAAAATAATCTGAGGAGTTTTATAATATCTTGATTACAAGACATCTGGTTTATTGGATGGCTGTGATTTCATTTAATTTAGATCTGTTTTATTTTCATTCTTTTTATCTCTGTGGACTTTAGTTTTGTCATTTTAAACATCATTTATTACATTTACATATCTAAGTATCCCATTAATCTCTGAGCTCTCACTTGGTCCATATCTAGTTCACTAAAGGTTCGTAGTCAGTAGATGCATCCTTTATTCAGAATAGAAGAGAGAGAATGCACCATCAAGTATATTTATGTATACAGAACCAAAAAATAAAAAGATGAAACTCAAGCTATGAGCGTGCAACATCTATTGTATTCATAATACTTTACGTATTTATATCATATTCTTGGATTACAAATCTCACGCCCTCTTTACAGATTGGTTTTTATTATAATATGATTTGGATTGATAATAAAAGCATTATGAGAAGCGAGTATTTTCACTGAGATGTGGGAGCATGATTTTCAAATAGTCAACTGTCAAACACACTGCAGTCTGCACACCAGTATTGATTTCTTGACCATAACAAGTAAAAATCATACAACGACCCTACCATGATTTGAGATTCAAGTCTTGTTTCGCACATTCCAGCTCATTTTGAGTTCCCTCTTTTTCATCAATTGATGGTAGTTACGGTTTACTGTTGCATTATATTGCACAAATACCTTGCCTATACTAATCTTTTACCTGCAGTGCATGCATGGCCCAAACTGCAAGCTAGGAAACTTCTGTACAGTTGGCAGAAGATTACAGGAAGTTAACGTATTAGGTGGCCTCATTCTCCCTGTCTGGGGAACTATTGAGAAAGCACTTTCTAAGCAAGTAAGTTGATTTTTATTTTTATTTATTTTTTAATTTTTTTAATCATTTGATCAGATGGATTCTGTGTCTTGTGCTCATTAGCGAGTCTTCAATACGTGGAAGTATTTGTATTTGCATTTGATGATTCTTAATGTTCTTGGTTCCCACTTATCAGTTCCTCTCGGCATTAATTTTGGAGTTAGGCAATATGGTGTACTTTCATCATAGCTGTTTCATTTCTGAATAATTTTTCCTTGGCGTCCGAATTCAGATTTTATTGAAGTGATAGATACTGTCAGATGCTCTTATTAGCTAATCTGTGGGTTGCCAATGTTGGCATGGATTTGAATTGCGCTCTTCACTTTCTGCGTTTGCATGTGTGGTGTTGTTATCTTTGTCATTGGTGGTGCTTCCTATCAGCCTATCTTCCATGGCGCCTTCCCAGATTCTGGGCATTGGTGGAGGGAGGAAAGGTCGTGTTTTGTCATTTGTGAATTACCATAGTTTAGAAGCAATAGTTGCTGTTCTTGGCTTTTCCAAACCAAGCGAGTGGCCTACCTTACTTTTAGTTATTGAACTAAAAGATGAACTGTAGTTCGGATACACAAAAAATCATATTCCTCCTTAGCATCAAAGTCAAAATAAATAACATTTACAGTCATTTTCTTGCCCAGTACTCTTCTGCCATATGTAGTAATTAGAGCATTAACATCATTTTGTGCAGGCTCGCCAAAGCCATAAACGGATTCGGGTTGTGCGTGTAGTGACCACCACAGACAATCAACGAATTGTTGGGTTGCTTATTCCAAATGCAGCAGTTGAATCAGTGCTTCAAGGTTTAACTCACGCTCTTGTTTAATGACTATACTGTGAACCTAAAGATATTCTATTGGAAGATTATTACCCTACTTTAGATTTATTATACTGCACTAGTTCGTGTGTACTTTTAGCGATAAAAAAAACTTTTCATTGGCAGATTTTGCTTGGGTCCAAGACATCGACGAATGACAGTAACCACTGGAAGTTTTGTTTTGTAAATTTCCTTGAGAAGGGCCACCTGCAATTTTCTGCTCTACGCAATCGCAAGTTGGTGCGCACTATGGTGTTAAAAACTGAAAAAACCTGACTCAGCATGACAATGAAAACACGATTATTCTTGAAATTCAAGATCCTGTACTGGATACTAAGCAACATTGTGGATATTTAATTTTACGGGTCCCATTTTTTGGCATATAATTATTTGTAAACCATAAGATATTTGTATAGGCAACCAGTTATATTCAAGTGGATTTAGTTTGATGCAAGGAGCTTGTAACAATCATAATTCATAATATAGTTGAAATACAAAATTTAATTTTGTTTTCAAGTATCATGTTTTTGGTAGATCTAGCAATTAACCAAATAGAGTAGCTGGAAAAGATTCATTTAGTCCACTAATATATAGCCGAATTTGAATAATGCAATTTTACCCAAATATTCATTGTACATAATAAGCACAATAGAAAGCACCAAACCCGCATAAGCACATCTTACAAACACACAACAAAGTATCTAGTTCCGTTCTTACAACTGAATTTGCAGCATTGGATTATTCTTCGGAAAAGCACTCAGCACGAGCCTTGAGTTTGAAAATCATCAAGGACAACCTTATTAGCGAACAAAAGGAGCATCAACGTGATGGTCACTGCAATAGAGTCCTGGACGCTGCGTGAAACCCTGCCTCTTCAACATCTCCCTTGCCTTGAGAACAAGCTCTTGGTTACTCACTTGGCCATCTGATTCTGCAATTATTGCCTGAATTGCATTGCTAAGAGCACCATAAGCTTCGCTGGCATTCCCAGACGGGCTAGCATCGGCAGATGTTTGGTCTGTTTGGCAGCCACTGATCAGAATCCCGCTATCTGGGAGTGCTCGTTTGGTTGAGCCAGCATAGGCATCCTGTTTGCTCCCAACATGTGTTTCCAGGGCTGGTTTTGCATAGCTCTCGTCATTTTCTTCAAGCTTCTGCTGCAGAAACTGCTGGGCCAAACTTCCGACCATCCCCAAAATCCCCCCACTCCCACCCTTTCCTTCGCCATGATGCTGGAGTTTGCTCATAATGACATTCATGAATTTCTTCACCTTAGGACTAGCATCTTCTCCAAAGGCATCAAAAAGTGTTGGCCTTATCTTGCCGACATCAATATCATCCTTTCCAGTTTTTTGCTTGAGTATCTCGATAAGAGTTGAAAGTGGCAAGGATTTGTTCTTCATATAGCCTAGCCCTTGACCTCCTCCTGTCAATTCTTCCTCAGCATCCTCATCCCGGTGCCGACGATGACGGCCAAATCCCAATTCAGATATGTTAATACCACGGGATTCGATAGCATCTTCAACGCTGCGTTTCAAGAAGTTCTTGAATCCAAAACCAGATCCATGGCTGTCATCATCATTTCCCCCGGTGCTCTCTCCAATCTGCTCCTTGGCCTCATCGATAAGGCCTCCGCTGTGACAAGAATCAGACACAATTGTGATGCAGCAATCCTCGGGAACTTGGTCTACGAGCTCTCTGAAATCATCATCTGAACGCCGAACATTCTCCAAAAAGTGAGCCCAAAACATAAAAAATTCTCTATTTTAAGATATTCTTATTACGACCATGTTACATGTACATTAATTTTTACATTCTTCTACATGGCACCATCATAACCTTTGATTTCCCCCAACACCCTTCACCTGACCATATTTTGACACATATGGGGGAATGTCATCTAGAATGTAAACAATGATGTACATCTAGAATAATTCGACAAATAAATGTCTAGGGCACTCGCTTAAACACTTAGGCTTGCCTCTGGGTTTGTTCCAATCGCTTAGGTGACATTAATCTTAGTATGTTGGACGAAAGAAATAACTTATCAATCTTTCTGTTGTAGGCATCGACGGTTAAATTGTCTTAGTTCTATTTTCCTAATTGTTTCATAGAGAATTCATATTACGTTAACCTGCTACAAAAACCAACTAGAAAAGTGTCATTTGTGTTAGAATCAATCACAGTGACTGTGAGGGATCTATAAGTTACAAGTATACAATGTAGATATATTGCAGTAGATAAGTATAACATAACCAAGTGGAAGGTAGAACAGTACTGAGTTCAACTTTTAGAAATTAGAATGTCAATGTAATTATCTAGTGAGGAGGTAGTCCCAAATCACTGGATTTACCAGTTTAATCCTTTTTCGCTTCTTTATTCAAATCATAGAATGAAATATTCAAATCAATTACATCCTTAGAAACTTTTGGTTTAGACTATTTGCCAGGCCAGTGCCGGAGTTAATTTCCTAAGCAAGGAACTCCCCATGAACACACAATCTGAGAGTCGAGACAGGGTAATAGAAAACTAATAGGCAATCTTCATCATGTGTGGCCTGTAACTTGACCTTGCATCGTGATCAGAAATTCACAGTCATCATATTTAGATCTTGATCCATCTACCCGCATCCCCAGAACAATTTCATATGAAACAATAATTTTTAACACACAAGACGTGTAATTGTATAAATGCGTACACATATCATTAAATCGTTAAGTAAGCGAGAAAAAGGGTGCCTACCCGTGATTAGATTCATATCAGTAGGAACAATGCACTCGTCATAGCCAGTATCATCATCCTCGCCAGTCTCCGCCGGAAGGCGGGTGCCGTGTCCACTATAGTGAACAAAGAGATAGTCACCGGGCTCGGCGGATCGTACCAGATCGGCAAGTGCCTTGCGAATATTCCGGCCTGTTGGCTGCCTGAAAGAATCATCTGTATCTATAAGCACCGTAATATCGTCCTCTGAGAATCCGTAACGTTCGATCAAGCACTTGTACATTCTCCGCACATCGTTGATGCATCCTTTCAGCTCTGCCTTCGTTCCCGGATAGTTGCACCCGATCAGCACTGCCTTCTTCGCCATAATTTATTTGGATATGGCTTTTCTCAAAAAGTTCAAATTTTTACTCTTTTTTGAAAATTAATTTCATTTTAGACCCAAAATTTGTAATATTAATTAGTGGGGATTTTGATTGGTCCAACCGACCACAAATTTCAAACAATCATTGAATTGAAAGTGTAAAAAGAAAAGAATTGATCGCACACGTGATAGCTGTCGGCAGCTTAGAGGACAAAAATAAAAGAAAAGGATAATTTCACTCATGGTAGCTGTACTTTTCACTTAGTGTATCATGGCCATCGAACTTTAACTTATTTCAATATTACCCTCAAACGTTTTACTTAACTCATGTTTGGTACAAATTAAAGTTTAGATTTTTATTTAAGTCAAAATCATCAATCAATTTAATTATATATCTTATAGATCCACAACTTTTCAACCACACAATTCATTAACTTATATCAAAATTTACCTAAAATTTGATTTTAATCCCTACCAAATAAAGGTTTAGTATCATCGTTGTAATCAAACTTTAATTTGTGTCTTATAAAGGTCATGCTTGTTTCGGATTAAAATCAAATTTTAATCTAAGTAAAAATCAAACAATCAATATTAACACCATATTTCATGAGTCCCACAGCTTTTCAACCATACATTTCAAAAACTTTTATCACAATTTACTAAAAATTCAATTTTAATCCCCACCAAACACCCACGAAGTTTGAACACTACTATCCCTTAACTTTTGAACCTTCTGATGATAGGTCTCAATCCTTTGATTTCTGGCATTCGAAGTCTAAAGGCGTTCAATGTCAGCACTTGAGATCCATTTTGTAATGGAAAATGTTGATCTCGTTGGCATCCATCATTCTGAAGTATTCTAACCTCTACCCAAAATCCTCCACACTTCTTTTTATCACTCTCATTTTTTTTATTTTTGACAATAACTTGATTGTCGAATTTCAAACAATAGCGATCATTTTTCTAACAAGGTGTTATTGTTCTGGTGATGCATAGGCGTATGGAAAAATGACACGTGATCGTTACTATCGATAGCTTGATATTTTTTAAGTCATCTAAAATAATCACGGCTTTGTGAAAATAATGTAAATTCCATAACAATACGTCTGGTTAAAACTTAAGAGTAATTTAACTAATTTTTAAATTCAGTTAAATATCCATCCCTCGCAAACCCAGGTATTTTTCATAGTGATGAACCACACCAAAATTATTTACAAGGTAAAGCCCCTCGCTGGTAGGGATTAAAATCAAAATTTTAGTTGATTTTGATAAAAAATTGATTGAAAAGTTGTAGATCTCATAAAATACGTAGTTAAAATTAGTTGTTAACTTTGACTTTAATTCCTACCAAACAGTTTAAAAAACTCAAAACGAACATGGGGATCCAGATTTGTTGAACATGTAATCCAAATCAAGCTTTGAAGCAACCAAAACGCCCAGTTCCTTTAGCAAATCAAGCATTTCTCCCACAACCTTATTGGCACTGTTACAACAAGCACTCCATCTCGCATGGAAGCTTTTATTCGATCAATAACTGAATTTTCTTCTAAACTCTGCAGAAATACCCAGCATCTATCCGCTCTTTGCAATGCCATTTATAATCACCCTTTTCACTTAGTCTCGTCTTTTCTTCCAGCAATCATGTGGAGCACTCCATCATCGTGAGCTTGGAGTTTTACACACTATTTCAAAAGGCGTAATGCGTGACGATGCGTGGAGGCCAAATTATGGGCTAGACGAGCTTAGACGACATATGTGTAAAAAAGACGTTCTCTTATTCTAATATTATTTTAATTTTTAATCAATCAACAAATCATTTAGTAATTAAAAATAATGTATATCAAACATCTAAAACATATTTATAGAAACTTTATGTATTTTTTCAAAACTTTCTAACAAAAAAATAAGTTTCAAATGTAAATCAACATTTAAATTTTAAATTAAAACAACTCTAAAAAAAATTTAAAAAAAAAATAATGCGCACCTAGGCACTCATAAACACTTTAGGCACGCATTAACAGTCAACGGCAATTATTGACCAGTAAATAAGGCGCCAAACCACTTGACTTCTTTTAGAACACTAGTTTTACATCTTCTTTTGCAACTCCCCGGAAGATCGGATTTAAAGATACGGTGAAACATCGATAAATAAATGTTCGATAAATTAATTATCTCACTTAAATAATAAAAATTTTCGATCTCTACTTGAGTCAGTATACTAAATTAATAAACTCATTAAATGCACAAGATAATAACTTTTTTTATCCTTTAAGGTCCAACTAATATATAAAATAATAACTGTTTAAATTCACAAAAGTTCATATTAATACAAATAACACAAAGTTTTAATTTGACAACATTATTTTCAATTCGTCTCTTTTTCGAAGTCTTTTGCCTTTTTTTTCCTTCACCCAAACCAACCTCTACTTTGATTTCTAATCTTTACAAACTGGCTGTTTAATTTCATACTAATACAAATTAATGAACGATTAATTTTTCAAAATATTAAACTTTGAAAAATATGCATCTACATTAACGTTTCTTCGTTAATGTATGTATGTGTGTGCTTTTTTGTGTACATACGGATTAAGTGCCTGTTTGACCCTCATTATTCCATGTTATAATAAAAGGAATATTAATTTTTTGGAAAATGTATGGTTAAAACAGGAATAAAAGTTTTTGAATTTACGTATAATATTATTTTTATTGGAGTATGTGTAGTTGATAATGAGAGGAAAAAAATGAATTATAATTTAATGGGGGCCAAACGGGGGCTAAATTTTGAATTTCATCACATTATTTAAAAAAAAAATCCTATACATATTATGGTAAAATATAATACAAGTTATAAAAATATAAAATACTCTATAAATTAATAACCCCTCTAAAATAATAATTTTTCTTAGTTACCTCATTATTATTTTATAGAGGTTTTACTGTATTGACTTTTTGGGTTTCCTTCCAGTCCATGCATCTGGTGCAGGCACTGGGAGTACTCCCCAAATTGAAGGGTCGGTCGGCAAAAAATGGGTCGAAAAATAATGAAATAACAGACATTTTCTAGAAGGAATTAAACTCGAAATCTAAGTTGGTTACGCATTAGATAGAATTCTATTTCTTCCTCGAATATTTTTGCTATTATTTTACTACGAATTAGCCCTTGTTTGACTCCTTTTAATCTAAGCCCTGTTTAATAGCTATTATTTTGGGAGAATGGAGTTTTCAATAGTAATTTAAAAAAAAAAAATTGTTGTTAAAAAGTAGAAAAAATATTAAGATTGCGTGCAAAATATTTATTGTGTAAATGTGATTGAAAATGAGTGTGAGAAAAGAGTTAAAATAAGTGTTGTTAAACATGAGCTAAAACTCTCTATTTCACATATTCATTTCTCTGGAAAATGAGCTTATGTTTGACAACCATTTTACAAATTTTTTTTCCTCAAACTCATTTTTATTAACACGTTCTTACAATAAAATAATCTGTACGTAAACCTAATTTTTTTCCTACTTTAACCACATATTTTTTAAAAAATTACCATTTCAAAATTCATTTTCCTAAAAAAATCTCTTCATAATGATTGTCAGACATGAACTTATTAGTCACTCGCATTTGTATGAAGTCATGGGATTAAATCAATCAATAACCATCTAACTTTATAATTAGTATCGAAATGGCCATTCATTGGATTTTGTTTCACCATAACCACCCAATTTTATAGTTAGTGTCATCGTGGTTGCTCAATTTCATATAACGTTTCATAAGGCCATCCAACTTCTTTTTACCATTTTCACTAATTTTAAAATGAGTAAAAAGGAAACTTATATATATAATAAATTAAAAAAGGAGTTTTTTTTTTAATTTTTAAAACGTTTTTTTAAATAAGTTTTTATTTTATTTTTTAACTAGTGTCTTTTAACCACACATTTCCCAAGAATGCACTATTGAAAAATGCTTTTTGACAAAAATGGGGCTCAAACAAGCCCTATATAAGTTTTTTTTAAATAAGCTTTTATTTTATTTTATTTTATTTTATTTTGTACATATAATACAAAGTTACCGTTTTATCCCTTTTAAAATTAGTGAAAAAGGAAAAAAGAAGTTATGTCGTCATTGTGAAACGTTATATGGAATTGGGTGATTATGAAGAAATAAAATCAAATAGGGTGACACTAATTATAAAATTGAGTGGTCATTGTGACACTAGTATAAGGTTGGGTGCCACTTGTGAATTTAACCCGAAGTCATGGGATTACATCTTTCATAAGCACGATTTTCTAAAAATTATCATTATCATTACATATTAAAAGAGCCAAAGTAAATGCGGACACATGTCGCCATTTTCAATCGCCGTAAATTCCCCCTCCCCCCTTTTTAATTCCCTGAAATTTGTCAAAATTTTCCACCGCCATTCTGCTTCTCCATTATCTCACGCGACCACTCACTCCTCCTCCTCCATTTTCCCACACAACCTCCCATTGCAAACTTCTTCTTCCGTTCAAATGCTGTCAAACAATAAATTTTTTCCTCTTAGAAGAATTTAGCAAACTCGCAATTGGAATACACCTCAAGTTTGGATTATATTTTCCCCATTTCTTTATGTCATTATATAGTTATTCATTTATATTAATTCTTCTTTGAATGCTCTAGAGTTTTACCCTGGCTCAGCCTCTTCGTCTTATTCGCATTTTCGTCGTCAATTAACCAATAACCAATAAATTATGAACTTTATGTTTGACTGTGTGGGTTGAATCTTAAAATTAAAATTGAGATTGATGCTTTAGATTAGAAACTTGAGTATGAAGATTTGATGATTTTGTTGAGTGAATTTGGAATTTGTCTAGTTTCGCTATTATGGTAACTCTCCAACAACATAAAATAATTCACTTTTTTATATGGATTGTGAAACTTATTTAAACAAATTTGTATCTAAAAATGTTTGAAAAAAATGTTATTGGTAAAAAAAATGTCTTCGTGCACCATGTCTGTCTCCGTGCCACACGGAGACACAAGATCAGGTTATTTGGCAAATGCGATTTGTTGATGATATAGCTTTAGTTGAAGCAGATGAGAAATCAACCATATCGTATGTCATAAAGGAGTAATTAAATCAAATAAAGTTTTAAGTAAAATAATTACGAGATTCTTGGAATGTCTTAGTAATCATGGTGGGAATGAAAATGATCATGGGGGTTAAGATATAGGATATTGTTCTGCCATAAAACAATTGTTAGGTACCTAGATGATGGATCCTGCTAACCTGTTTTGCCAATGTATTGTGTTGTTTAGGTCTGTGTATATTTATTTTCTCTTGCTGCAATTTTTTATCTCACTCTTTATTTATTGCAGTGACCGGAGCATAACAATATATGATTTACGATTGTCATCTCCGACGAGAAAGATTATCATGAGTGTGAGTGTAATAAATTTCTATTCGATTAGTATTTGAAGAAGCCTTGTATGTCAGGTGCAATGTTTATATTCTACAACATTTCTTAGGCATATTTTGGTTAAAACAACTGTTATTATTTTCCATGCCAATTTGAGTATATTCTGTTAGCACCTAATTATTCTTAGTTTTTTGTAGAAGTTTTTCATACTTACAAAATATGGTGTCTCTGTATATTTCTGATAATTTTGTATATGCTCAGCATGTTTGATTTGTATATAATTATCCTAATGCAAATGAACTATATGTTTGACTGCATGGGTTGAGTCGTAAAATTGAAATCGATGCTTTAGATTAGAAACTT